>JAXRKP010000227.1:210000-212500 GCA_037039925.1 Doris montereyensis | reverse complement strand
CTTAAATGTATAGTCAAGTTCTTTGCTATTATTATTTATCGAAATTATAGTCAAATTATTGTTGATGGTTCTGTTCTTTGCTATTGCCATTTATTGAAATTATAATCAAGTTCTTTGGGATGGTTCTGTTCTTTGCTATTGCCATTTATTGAAATTATAGTCAAGTTCTTTGGGATGGTTCTGTTCTTTGCTATTACCATTTATTGAAATTATAGTCGTTCTTTGGGATGGTTCTATTCTTTGCTATTGTCATTTGTTGAAATTATAGTCAAGTTCTTTTGGGATGGTTCTGTTCTTTGCTATTACCATTTATTGAAATTATAGTCGTTCTTTGGGATGGTTCTGTTCTTTTGCTATTGTCATTTATTGAAATTATAATCAAGTTCTTTGGGATGGTTCTGTTTTGCTATTGTCATTTATTGAAATTATAATCAAGTTCTTTTGGGATGGTTCTATTCTTTGCTATTGTCATTTATTGAAATTATAGTCAAATTATTGTTGATGGTTCAGTTCTTTGATATTATTATTTATCGAAATTATAGTCAAATTATTTGTTGACGGTTTCAGTTCTTTGATATTATTATTTATTGAAATTATAGTCAAATTATTGTTGACTCTTCAGTTCTTTGATATTATTATTTTATTGAAATTATAGTCAAATTATTGTTGATGGTTCAGTTCTTTGATATTATTATTTAATGAAATTATAGTCAAGTTCTTTGGGATGGTCCAGATCTTTGCCAGCGTTATGTCAAGGTATAGTCAGATTCTATGCGATAGTTAAGTTATTTGCTTTATACAATGATTACAAAGGAAATAGTTCACGTCTGTGGTATTAGCTGCTGAATTAGACCAAAGAATGGCATAACTAAAACATTATACAATGAAATGCTATGAAAATGAATAAAAAAAGGGAACAGTACAGAAAAAAAAGAAAAAACAAAGGGAGGGAGGGAGGGAGGGAGGGACTAGGAGGGAGGGAGGGAGAGAGAGAGAGAGGGAAAGAGGGAGAGAGGGAGAGAGGGAGACTAGGGGAGAGAGGGAGGGAGGGAGAGGAGAGAGAGAGGGAGAGAGGGAGAGGAGGGAGGGAGAGAGAGAGAGAGAGAAAAAGAGAGAGAGAAAGAGTGTGTGTGTGTGTGTGTGTGTGTGTGTGTGAGAGAGAGAGAGAGAGAGAAAGAGATTAGAGAGAGATTTCGAGAGAGAGAGTGACAAAAACAGAGAGAAGCGGATTTGAAGAGAGAGAGAGAGGTAAAAAGAGAGAGAGAGAGAGACAATGGGAGAGAGAGAGAGAGAGAGAAATCAGATTGTAAAATAAAAATAAATTCTTTCAAACTATTGATAAGAACCAAACAACCTACCCTCCCCACACAAAAAGATTCTGTTGCTAAGAATAAAAGAAAAGAAAACGAAGACGTAAAACAACTGTGAGTCTAACATGACTAGAACATATTTCTCAGGTCAATTCCGTTACCCCTCCAGTCGCTGATGGTGAAACCTATTTATAGGATTTTTATTCACCAAGAGTAAATCATATTGGTCAAATCTTTCATATATTTTAATGACAACGCCCGGCGTATCTTGTCTCAGAATTTAATAATCCCCTCCCCCCGTCCCCTTTTAATAAAATGGGGGACATGACGTTAATATATATAAAACGAAAGTTGAGACAGAGACCTGAGTGGCTCTTGCAAATTGAGTCGCATGTAAGCTTGTTAGCTAATGACTCATTATTAACGACTGTGTCATTAATATGAAATCAATCTTAATTGTATTTTTAATTTCTGTTTTCCCAAAAATAGCACTTCTGTTCTTTAGTTCTACTTTTTTCACATGATGTCTCCTTTTGGTTTTTGGTAACGCACAGTCATCAACAATGTTGATCTTAGAAGTACTATTTGATGCACTGTTTATATTTCTAGTTTTAAGATCTCCTTCAACATGCGGTACGATTTTGACACGTATGAACATTGACGTCTATTTAAATATACCCATTGAGTTTCATGCCTTTAGACCACCCTCTCACCGACCAGGGACTAGAAAAATGAGTGTTGAAGATCATAACAGGTGGATGGTAGGCTGAAGGTTTTTTGTAATAATAAGATAAAAATCCTGCTTGAAATCTTAACAGTGTTGGCAAGGGGGCATCGTAATAATTAAACGTGAATCTCAAACCTTTGTGACACAGTGCTCTTGTCAATTGCCTTTTCCGTTTGATATGAATGGTATGGATTTCTCCTTCAGTTTCAAATCTTTAGTTACTTCATTTCTATTTTTCAGTCTTCAAGAAAAATTGAATAGTCTTCCTCCTCATAAACGTAGTCATGATTTTAATTGCGTACTATAATATACTATTTTCGTGTATTTACTTTGCTGATTTCGTGACGCAAGTCGGAAATCGATCAATGCTTTTGACTTCTTCTTTTGTTTTAATATTGACTCATATATTTTCTCAATTTCGCCCCACCCTACCCGTATTCCATTTGATGACGTTTACTACTTT
>JAXRKP010000227.1:185000-205000 GCA_037039925.1 Doris montereyensis | reverse complement strand
CTTACAGTGGATGGGATCTCAGTCTCGTTCTACAACCGGCGCGAGAGAGCGAACATCATAATTCATTACGCTAACAATGCCTCCCACCTCCCGACGTGAGGAGAAGGAAATAAATAACAGGACCAGACACCCACTTTACTATAGAAACGGCGCGATACTACGTTTGCGTCCAAAACCTACTACCTTGGACATGTACTACAAACATGCCTTGCCTTAGCTCAAGACTGACCTCTGACCTTGCTCGTAGCCAGGTGGCCTGTAAAATGTCATCACTCACCTCTGCGTGTCAGTGTGTACAAATCTGCCACCGGTGTCTTATGAACACCAAGGAAGCGTAGTATATTGGATGCGCTGGACCTGATGAACAAAAATTCCCACATACTTTAACTAGATCTTTGAGTATGCCAAAAATTCACACAGACTTTAACTAGATCTTTGAGTATGCCAAACATTCACACAGACTTTAACTAAATCTTTGAGTATGCCAAACATTCCCACAGACTTTAACTAGATCTTTGAGTATGCCAAACATTCTCACAGACTTTAACTAGATCTTTGAGTATGCCAAACATTCCCACAGACTTTAACTAGATCTTTGAGTATGCCAAAAATTCACACAGACTTTAACTATATCTTTGAGTATGCCAAACATTCCCACAGACTTTAACTAGATCTTTGAGTATGCCAAACATTCCCACAGACTTTAACTATATCTTTGAGTATGCCAAACATTCCCACAGACTTTAACTAGATCTTTGAGTATGCCAAACATTCCCAAAGACTTTATCTAGATCTTTATGAGTTTAACTGCTTTAAGTAACACAGACTTTAACTAGATCTTTGAGAAAGCCAAAAATTCACACAGACTTTAACTAGATCTTTGAGTAAGCCAAAAATTCACACAGACTTTAACTAGATCTTTAAGTATGCCAAAAATGCTCACAGACTTTAACTAGATCTTTGAGTATGCCGGTCGTCGTAACACAAACGGTTCACTCATCCCAGATTCTTTTTTTATAAACATTTTTCCCCCTGTGATAAATAAACAACCACGGGTCATCAGTGGCTTTCCCCCGTATAGTTTGTCAAGGTTGACTAATAATATTTATAGACTTATATTATACAAGCATGTCCGTAGACAATAATGATTATGATTACCTTTTTTTTTACCACATTCTGGGTTTTTTTCAACGATGAACAACACATTAGGTTACCAGGTGCAGGGTGATGTCAAGTACCGGTACTGTGTTCGATACTTAAGTTAGGCGAGCTTTTCATTGCAGATCTAATGACCGAAATGAAGGAATAAGTATAAATAACAATACAAATCTTTTTTCCAATCAAATAGAATACTAATTTGACCCAAGAGTTTATACGCTAAGAACCTGAAGCATGTTACTTCAAATCTACATGCGAAATATGGAGGTTGTTGATGCAGTGGTTCCTGGGTTTCGGGCGGTCAAATTTTGAGATGTACAGTTATATAATATATATATATTATAGACATAAAACTGACTTTCTCTAACTTTGAGAAACATGAACCATTGTACCCACGACCAGCATATTTTATATTTGATTAGAAAAAGATTGTTTGCTTGCAATCGAGGAAACGTTTTAGAGTTACAAGATCTAATTTCTCGATTTCCGCGTCACCTTAGTATTGAGTACTGATTGGATCGTATAATCGTACTTGATATCACCCAAACCCAATGCAGAATGTTCTTTTATATCTTTCTTTGTGGCACGCTAAATAAATGGGTCTTTTGGAGCCCTTGCATATTTTGATTTGAGGTGTTAATGGGGATTTTGGTCTGTTAGAGTGTAAATGAGACGTGATAGATTAGTATAAATGTATATGATGCAGTACATGATGGCCGTTGATACAATAACAATGTAGTCACATTTTATGTCCCGGACCTTTATTTTCTTTTTTTTGCTTTAATTTCGTGTTTTTAAACGCAAAGGAAATTGTAGTAACACGGAACATTGGACATAGTAAAGGGTGGACGTTCCCATTTCATGTCTTTCTTTCATGGTCTCTTGTCAACCCATTGTACTCTCTCTCTCTCTCTCTCTCTCTCTCTCTCTCTCTCTCTCTCTCTCTCTCTCTCTCTCTCTCTCTCTCTCTCTCTCTCTCTCTCTCTCTCTCTCTCTCTCTCTCTGTCTCTCTCTCTCTCTCTCTCTCTCTCTCTCTCTCTCTCTCTCTCACACACACACACACACATACAACACACCCTATCTCTTTCACACACACACACACACATACACACACACACACACACACATACGCGCGCACGCTCTTTGTCTCTCTTCCTTACTTCGACCTTGCTCAAGCCTTTCTCTCTCTCTCGTTCTCTCTATTTGTCTATCTCTTTCTTTCTCTCATTCTCGCTCTCTTTCTCTCTCCATGTTTCTCTTTTCATTCTCTCTATTTTCTTACTAATTTTATTTGCTTTATCTATGTCGCTGTCTATCAGTCTGTCTCTTTCACCGCCTCTCCATCTCTCTGTTGTTCTTTCCTTCGCATATCGATGTGAATTTTGTTTTGTTCTGTTTTGTGTCTTGTACTTTTCAAAATTTTCGAAATGATTTGGTATTTCCTTTGGTGGTGTAGACAAACAAGCAAACAAACAGATTTACATTCAATACCGCGGAAGAATATCAGCATGAGCGAGCTGGTTTGTCGTGTGCTGTGTATGTGTCCACTAATCGATTCATAATGATAAAGGAGAGAGAGAGAGAGAGAGAGAGAGAGAGAGAGAGAGAGAGAGAGAGAGAGAGAGAGAGAGAGAGAGAGAGAGAGAGGGAGAGAGAGAGGGGGGTGAGGGGGAGAGAGGGAGCGAGAGATTGAGAGAGAGAGAGAGAGAGGGAGAGAGAGAGAGAGAGAGAGAGAGAGAGAGAGAGAGAGAGAGAGAGAGAGAGAGAGAGAGAGAGAGAGAGAGAGAGAGAGAGAGAGAGAGAGAGAGAGAGAGAGAGAGAGAGAGAGAGAGAGAGAGAGAGAGAGAGAGAGAGAGAGAGAGAGAGAGAGAGAGAGAGAGAGAGAGAGAGACAGAGACAGAGACAGAGACAGAGACAGAGACAGAGACAGAGACAGAGACAGAGACAGACATGCAGAAGGGGTGGGGGTAGGCAACAACTGTTTATTGATGTCATGGTGTCCACCTACGATACGCGGAATGAAAAAACTTGTTTGCGGATATTTCGTCAGTTAAGTGATGACAGAACACACTGGTACAGTATGTCAAAGAAATAGACACAATGAAAAGACATTTATCAATCAATGTTCATTGTTAATTAAACAACATCTCTGAGGTCGCGGTGTGGAGACAACATAGCTCAGCAGAATGTCAAGTGCCATTTTTTCAGTTTAGCCAAAAGTGTTTGCTTTCTTGTTTGTTTGTTGCTGTTGTTGTTGTTGTTGTTGTTGTAGTTGTTGTTGTTGTTGTTGTTCTTCTTCTTCTTCTTCTTCTTCTTCTTCTTCTTCTTCTTCTTCTTCTTCTTCTTCTTCTTCTTCTTCTTCTTCTTCTTCTTCTTCTTTTTTCTTCTTCTTCTTCTTCTTTTTTCTTGCTTTCGTTGTTTGCTTCGGATTTGATTATTGTCTTTGGGTTAAGTTGGGTTTTTTTGTACTGTTAACACGCTGTCATTAATTCACGCCAAGACTGTAACTCTTTTCATTGGAATCAGAGCGTGCTGATCTTAAGTGGCACTTTCTGACAATTAATCCGGCGGTAATGAAATTCGACCGGCTCATCTGACTCGTGCTTTTATTTGACTGCATCCACAAACGGCCTGGAATAGCTGGCACACATACACAATGCGGCACCCACACAATACACTCACACCAAAACAACAATAATAGCGGTTAATGTTTTCTCTTAGTTTCCCAGTGCAACATTTTTGTTTGAGAGTGGCTTTGTCTTTCTCGTGCGCATGCGCACACCGTGAGTGCTCTCATGCACGGTTGCTCGCGCACTCGGTAAAATCTTGCATGCTGGAATGAGCACGTGCAGATTGTAATCTAATGAGGTTCAAGGTTGTCAGCGCCCAACTCTTCAGACTTCTTGATCGGCATGGGCGATACGAACACAATCGCCAGTGCTAAAAAGGGTTTTGTGGTGTGTGAAATTTAAACAAGGCAGGCATCCCTAAAGAAGAAATGTTTTCTTATAAAACTGACTGTGTTGAAGTAGCTTCTATGATATTTATTACACGTTCAATCATACACCAGGCAAAAATCCACTACTCCCCCCCCCCTCCCCCTCAGTTTCCATTCTTTGAATTAGGCGCGGGTAGTTCGGTCGGTAGAATGTCTGACTACCACACAGGAGGCCCCAGTTCGATTCCCTAGTTGGGGCCAAAATTTTGATCCTTCTGTCGACCCAGTAGCGAAATGGATAGTTAGGTTTATTTATTCAAACTCGGCGAAAGTGAAGGCGACGTGGAAATCGATGGCAACCTACCACATTATGCCATATGCCGTCACATCATGTGTTTTTCTATTTACCATAGTCCCAAAGGTAATTTATGAATGAATATAACAATTAGACTATTGTAACCCTCGAAGCTGCGCTGTCATGTAGATGGAATATGATATCTCTACTACACACCTGTCATACATGCGTTCATGGGGGCATTAATGCTGTACAAAGATGCCCTGTCGTTGTACCAGTCAGATTCTTCACAGAGAGAATAATACATATTATTATGATCGTACCTTTTACTCTTCACGTTTTGACATTATATTCCTTCCCTGTTGATGCCAAATGAACTTTTTTGTTTCATTCTTTAGCTTTTTGTTGTTGTTTGGATGTTGTTAGTTTTTTTGATCCTCTTTCATATAATATTCTATCTTTGTCTCTCGTTCGCGCCTACATTACTGTCATCTCATGTCATCTGGTGTCACCTGGTGCAATTTCATGTCGTCTCATGTGTTCCTCAATATATTCGAAAAGAGTTATTGATGTTCTTTCTCCCATCTTCAATGTTCAAGCATCGAGAGATGAAAATCATGGGCCATTGAGTACCTTGTCGGAATGACATTAATCAGAAGATTGAAATGAAAACTACTGTATCAAAGATAAATAAATAAAATGAATAAATAAATGAAAAAATAAATAAATGAATAAATAAATAAATAGATAAATGATACATAAATCTGCAAAATACATACACACAGAAACCCATACAGACTCTAAATGTACTCATGCATAGAGACGCATTTCGGAGGATAGTATCTCAACACCATTGTATCGTCAGAGCGTTTTTTTAATACTTTTTTCTCCATTCGCTTTTGAGAGAAGGATTCCATTAAAATAGCAATTCGAAATAGAGTGAGGCAATCAAAGGTGATCAAAGATAATATCATAGTCCATGACTCCTGAGAGGAAATTCCACCTAGTACAAATTATTTTCTCTTTCAGTACACGCGAAGGAAGAAAAGCAATTATGTAGATGTTTCCTTTTTTTCTTTGTTGAAGTCGACCTTAATCAAATCTAGCTGTTTTGCTTAGCTAACGTTTTTTTTTCATGGAGCTTTAGGCTGACGTAAAGATCCACCAAGGATTACCTAGAGCGTGTAATTTCTGTTGATAACGATTTTCCTGAAATGTCGCCCGGTCATTTGCTTCCTTTTGAGGTTTGATAGAAAACAGTTATGTAATACGTTGTTCACCATAATGCTATTCTCCAAATTTAAATCCCTCCGGTAATTATGTTAGCCGCTAATAATTGTATTTTACTATTAAGATGATTATATTATACACATTGAAATAGTTCAATAGATTGAAATGGTTTTAACCTCCGACTAAAAAATTCAAACCATGCTCGCTTTTTCGTATTTTTTGTAGATCTATATTTTTTCTGCTTGATTTCGTTTGTGTGTAGACTCTCTTCCACAAAATCAACCATCCAACCAATTCACCCTCCTTCGCCCTCGTCGCTTCCTCTGACATTTACGTTTACACAGAGGCTGTGGCCAGAAGAAGCGTTCGATATCGCCACCGCACTGCCAGGCACGTCAACAGGTAGTTATCTAGACATCGTGTACATACCTAGAAAGATTGCCCACAATCGGAAGTATCTACTGGGCGTGGCAAGGCGTGGCAGCAGTCAAGGCTGGACGGATGGATACAGAAACTACCAGTACATGTATAAAAAATAAAATGCATCTATTCCTCCCAATCCAAATCAAACGACGCATTAATTCAAGCCAGCTTTCAGGTCAGGATAGATGTTATCTATTTATTTACTCACGTCCACCATCAGCGTTGATTTGCCGATTTAGACAGGGTTTGTGAATTTGCCCCAATCGTATTGTTAATCTGTCAAGGGATAATAATATATAATGTGCACAACATGACAATGTATTCAAGGGACCTCCTAGCTAAACTTCGATAGTTTCTATCTACTATCTACGATAGAACTATCTACGATAGAACTATCTACGATAGAACTATCTACGATAGAACTATCTACGATAGAACTATCTACAATAGGTCTATAATATCCAGCCTACCTTATACCAAATTGAGCTCTTAAACGAACAAATCGTTTTCACATAAAACCATGTCCAAACCAAAGCGTGGATTCCAAGCTTGGACTATTGGCTAGTCAGGCAAACGCCAGAACTCACAAATTACGACGTCTCTTCAGCCACCCAACAAATAAACTGCAATTTTCCGTAAATGTTTATTTGAGTAAGTAACGTGTATAGTTCAACATTATTCAAATCTACATTAAAAAAAGAAGAAACAAAAAACCCAAATAAAAATTCCCCAAAAAACAAAAAAACAAGACAAAACAAAAACAAAAACAAAACAAAACAAAAAGAGTAATTTGTCGGCGTAAGTACCGGTATATTCAACTGTCACCTTAACAACAAGAAAATGTAAAGTCATCAAAAAGAAATCCAGATGTCAACAGAATGAACGGAATAACAATTTTAAACTAAGAGTTTATAATAAATATAGATTCTAAGTTAATACATTGATTATTGTCGAGACATTTTGTCACTTGTCAAGAGACAAGTGCCTCAGATGAAGTAATTGTTGTAGGTAGGGCATTTAAGTGATAACCACTAACCGAAACTGAATTTGATTAGATGTAGAATCATCGATCTTAACTGATGAAATAATGATGATAATGTTTTATAAGCAAACCGTTTAAGATTATCCCTTCTCACCCCGCCCTGTCTCTGTCTCCCTCGAAGATTGGCTCAGCAAACTCAACGAAGAAGAAACAAGAACGTGGTTATTTTACTTCCACCAGGACTAGATCCCATATAAAATGAATAATGGTGAAAGCTAAATGCCGTTCTGGTGTTTTATGTTGCATGATCTAAGTACTTCTTGTATTTTAATCGTTTTGCATATCAGACACTCACCTCACAGATTGACCAACACTTGAATTCTTGAATTTTTCAGACGCTCGTAACTTAAACCATTCGCATTTAAAGTGGAATGCATTTATTTTATTCTTACTTTAAAAAAAGATTTATGACGTAATGTTAGATCTATGTTTTTTGTGTGTGGTTGTAGTTCTAGATACATGCGTGTGGCCTGTTAAGTGAAAGATGATCCTGTAACAGTTAGAGGAGAGAGTGTAGAAACAAAATATTATGCTGCTGTTGCTTGTGGACAGGCACGAAAATAGAATGTTATGGCAGTTGAAGCGCTAAATCAATACACTTTGTATACTGTCACATTATACTGTCGTCCATGTCTTTATCAAGTTCTGACATCGTAGCCATTTCAACATGACTTTCTCTCCTAGCTCACTACATTCTTGTCTGTCTGGCTGTCTATGTTTCTGTCTATGATTTTGTTTGTCTATTTCTGTGTCTGTTCGTCCACCTGTTTGTCTGTTTATTTGTTTTCTCTTTTTGCTCTCTCTCTCTCTCTCTCTCTCTCTCTCTCTCTCCTTCTCTCTCCTCTTTCCCGCTCTCCTCCTCTCTCTCTCTCCTCCTCATCGTCATCTTTATCTCTCTCTCTCTCTCTCTCTCACACACACACACACACACACACAAACACCCGCACGCTCTCTCTCTCTCTCTCTCTCTCTCTCTCTCTCTCTCTCTCTCTCTCTCTCTCTCTCTCTCTCTCTCTCTCTCTCTCTCTCTCTCTCTCTCTCTCTCTCTCTCTCTCTCTCTCTCTCTATATATATATATATATATATATATATATATATATATATATATATCGCCCTCCTTCTCTCCCCCTCTTTTCCCGCCCTCCTCCTTCTCTTACTCCTCCTCATCATCTCTATCTCACACACACACACACACACGCACGCTCTCTCTCTCTCTCTCTCTCTCTCTCTCTCTCTCTCTCTCTCTCTCTCTCTCTCTCTCTCTCTCTCTCTCTCTCTCTCTCTCTGTCTCTCTCTCTCTCTCTCTCTCTGTCTCTCTCTCTCTCTCTCTCTCTCTCTCTCTCTCTCTCTCTCTCTCTCTCTCTCTCTCTCTCTCTCTCTCTCTCTCTCTCTCTCTCTCTCTCTCTCTCTCTCTCTCTCTCTCTCTCTCTCTCTCTTTCTGTCTATTCATCCGTTCTTCTTTTCATATATTTCTCCATTTCTATCTCATCTACATGCTTTTCCATTTCTTCGTATTCCTTCTTCTCCTATCCAAATACCCCTCCCCCTCCCCCATACTCTATTTCCGTCTCAAACAAATTACCTCGCTATCTCTGTCCTGTTCATGCTCACAGACAGACTCTATAACTTCCATTTGATTATATCAACCAAACACTGTCTGTAATGTGATACGTGTTGTCATGAAAATGATTAAGCACAATCGTTATAATAATATTCCACACTAGACTTCCATCCACTGGCCTTTTTCTCATTTCGATCCAGTTTCCAGCCAACTTTTTTTCATTTACTCAAAGGAATTCCCCTGTAAGCGGGTAGTTTTATGAACGCGCATCCAAGCGCCAGTGCTCTCATTGGGCAGAACAATTAATTAATTGTCAATAATATTTAGCATACGCACTGTTTTGCCACCAGCATCGATGGTCGCTTGTTTTCAAGTCAAGCAATGTGCTACGGTTTCCGGTATATTAGTGATCTGATTTTCATTTACATTTTGCTTCTCAACGTTTTTCTTTCTTATTTTTAGATTTATCAGGATACGCCACGTTTTGTCACGTATATAAATATATATATATATATATATATATATATATATATATATATATATATATATATATATATATAGAGAGAGAGAGAGAGAGAGAGAGAGAGAGAGAGAGAGACAGACAGACAGACAGACAGACAGACAGAGACAGAGACAGAGTAGGGAGACAGCGACTGGGAACAGAGACAGAGACAGAGACAGAGACAGAGAGACAGACACAGAGACAGAGACCGAGAAACAGACAGAGACACAGACAGACAGACCGAGACAGAGCCAGCAAACAGACAGACAGACAGACAGAGGCAAAGACAGACAGAAACAGAGATAGGTAGAAACAGAATCAGAGCCAACGAGAGACATACATGGAGACAATGAGAGACGGAGAAACGCACGGACAGAGAGAGAGTATTGTAGACAGACAAAGGCACAAAGTCAGTACATGTATCAGTCAGACACCGGAAAGATATTGCGCTGAGTGAGATGGAAACAGACCAATCTTTGTGTTCTTTCCTTTTGATAGAAGGATCGATAAGACTAGGTGAATCGACTGTATTAACATTGTACGATACAAATCCAAATGATGATATAATACCAGTTAAAGTTCAAGGAGAAAAGAGAGAGAGAGTCATTCCAATAAAACATTTCGTTATCTTTAAAAGAGGACAAAAAACAACCCAACAACAACGAAAAACGACATAATATTCTTAAGGATCAGACGTGTTTTATTTTATTTCGATAACTAATGAACTAATCTTTGGGTTTTTTTTACTTTTAAAAATACTTTGGACGCTAATTGCAATATTCTTTATCACAAGGTACATTCATGGACTTTGTAGGTCAGACTTACGAGTGCGTGGTCGGTCCCCTTCTCTATCTTTAGAAATTAATCGTTCGATGGCAAACATGAGACCAACGAAGGACAGCTTGTGAAAGTCCGAATTAATCGGCTAGACATGAGAGGACTCAAAGGAGCTAATACTGGTGGGCAATGTGGTGATTAAGATGGATCTGCTGAGCGTGCTGGGGACTCAAGTTCGATTCATAATTGATGTTCCTCTTTTACTGCTAATCTTGCGTTTCCTCTGATGTCCGATATAAATCTAGAATAATATAATATATAATTGTATATATTTATAATATTGTATTGACAAAGATGATAAATTATAGTGTCAAATATGAGCGAAAACCTTGAAATGAGTTTTGTTTTTACTATTTTATCATGTTCGCCTTTAATACCAATACCACTACATGACCGTAATTGCAAAATATTCTTCGGGAATAATAATGTAGTCAGATGGTGGCGATATACAAGCATAAATTGAACTACTGTACTGTACTATCATATTAGTCTAATGGGAACGTTAGAAAATCGATAACTTGTAGGACATCTCGCTGTACAAACGTTGCATTGCTGGCTGCAGTGTGACATAATTTCAAACAAAATTCCAATTACATATGAATCTGTCACCGCCATAGAAAGGTGAAATGCATAACCATGAACAAGGCATTTACTAATTCATACATGTTTTTGTCGTTATTCAAATGTCAAATAGATGTGTAGAAGGCATCAAAACAACACGTGGAAGATGACATCGATAAATATTATGTCAACCCGCTTATTTACTTGAGGCCATGTTTTTTAATATAATCATGCAATTATACAACATACATACAAATGGGTTTTAGTGAGCGGATGGGTAATAGTCGATTTTGTATTGTGCAATAAAAACGCATGGTTGGTTTCTAGGCCTCTGTGAAAAACATAGATTTCAATTTTACTGTTTATTTTAGATAATATTACATTTCACTTGTAATCGCTCTAGATTATTGAACACACCGATCTGGCAAATACAGATGTTGGTGATGTTTGTATTTCCTATACTTTAATTGATACGAATTTCACAATTTGTTTTCTTCTCGTTTGATCAACACTACACTTCAATTATTTAGATATCGATACATCAATTCATCGGTTATGCAACCAATGACCATCTAACTCTCATGTACAAGAGGCGCTATGATAAAAATCTGTGTATCTTTAACTCTCACAAAGATAACAACAGTCTGTATAATCGTGCATTTGGTATATGACATGACGTGCTAGGATGACGTGCTAGGATGACGTGCTAGACTGTTTGGTTCTCATTTCTCCGTAACTACTTTGTCCCATCTGAATGACGTTTGGTTCTCCTTTCTCCATTTAACTCCTTTGTCCGATCTGAATGACGTTTGGTTCTCATTTCTCCGTAACTCCTTTGTCCGATCTGAATGACGTTTGGTTCTCATTTCTCCGTAACTAATTTGTCCCATCTGAATGACGTTTGGTTCTCATTTCTCCGTAACTACTTGTCCCATCTGAATGACGTTTGGTTCTCATTTCTCCGTAACTACTTGTCCCATCTGAATGACGTTTGGTTCTCATTTCTCCGTAACTCCTTTGTTCCATCTGAATGACGTTTGGTTCTCATTTCTCCGTAACTACTTTGTCCCATCTGAATGACGTTTGGTTCTCATTTCTCCGTAACTACTTTGTCCCATCTGAATGACGTTTGGTTCTCATTTCTCCGTAACTACTTTGTCCCATCTGAATGACGTTTAACTAATAAAAATAGATGAGTAAAAGGATCGTGATTAATGTTCATTTGTTCAGTGAGTGTTGTGGCATTCTGATCAGTGGGCGGTTGGCGGGCTCGGCTGGTAGGTCCTACTTCCCTCCTTCATTTTTTGTATCTTACTCTTATCTTTCATCTTGCTATTTCCTCTTAAATCACCCTGCGATTACCGCATATAATGTACGGTATAATATTTCAATAAAAGCCCCTCTGACCATCGAAAAGCCTCTTTTTTAAGGCGAAATATATTTTGGGCTGTCATATCGATTGGTTTAACCTCCACCATTATCTCTAGCTCTGTCCCAACAAAAGCCATTGTATGAATTATCTTTTTATCTATCTATCTGTCTGTCTATCGTTTTTATAATACCGTATGTTTCTATATTATGTTTGTATCTACCTGCATGCCTGTCTATCTATCTATGCATCTATGTATGTGTGTATGTATGTATGTATGCATGTATGTATGTATGTATGTATGTATGTATGTATGTATGTATGTATGTATGTATGTATGTATGTATGTATGTATGTATGTATGTATGTATGTATGTATGTATGTATGTATGTATGTATGTTTGTATGCATGTATGTATGCATGCATGCATGTATGTATGTCTGTATGTATGTATGTATGTATGTATGTATGTATGTATGTATGTATGTATGTATGTATGTATGTATGTATGTATGTATGTATGTATGTATGTTTGTATGTATGTATGTATGTATGTATGTATGTATGTATGTATGTATGTATGTATGTATGTATGTATGTATGTATGTATGTATATATATATGTATGTATGAATTATGTATGTATGTATCTATCCATCCGTCCGTCTGTCGATCTATATGTATGTCTGTGTGTGTGTGTGTGTGTGTGTATCTGTCTGTCTGTCTGCCTATTTATCTATCTAATTATCTATCTAACCAATTTTTGATGCATTATCTGTTTGTGATACAGTTGAAATACTATTGCATCTTAACAATAAGAACTTTGATCATCGCACTGGGCTTCTACCAGTCTATAATAGTCATGAACCTTTCCTAGCTACGTGTGTGTAACCCCCCCCTCCATTACAAATTACTGTCACGTGGTGCTCCACTCCCCCCTTTTCCCCTCCTCCCTTACATTTTCTGCCACTTCGTTTTGTTATAATTTATCCAACGTCCTCCGTGCATTATTTATCTATTTGCAAGGGGATTTTGTGATTTATAAAAAAAAAAAAAAGACTTTATGAAATGAATAAGTAAATAAATAAATTTTGAATATACAAATAATAATAGATGAATAGATTAGATAATAAATAGAAAAATCAACAGAGAATAGATATATAATGAAATAACGAATGAATAAAGGCAGTGTAGTTGAACCGTAGTATTGTGAACTTGTATTCATGACGACACTAGTTCAAGCCCCACGGCTGGCACAGGTGTTGTTTTTTTTCGCAACAATGTACCCTTAAGAAAGGTACTTCACTCTTCTTTCCTCACTTGACTCAGGTGTGAATGAGTATTTACTATAGGTATATTTGTCAGAATGTTAAAGTACGGAAAGCATAACATGCTTAGTGTACCGTATGCTCCCCGAGAAGTTGAGAAGGACTTTGAATCCAATGGTCTGCTGGGGACAAATGATGTACAGTCAGTGAGCCCACACTTGTGCGGGGCATGCGGACTATACATGCATCTTTATCGTTAAACAATAGATGAAGCAAGATAGAAAAGATATTAAGGCGGGCTGTACGTTGAGAAGACCCACTGCATGTGCACAATCGTCTGCTGATATTTTACAATCTACACGTTAGGTTGTCTTATCAAGTTTGACTATTAATGACGTCAGTCCGATGACAAACGTTTCATCCATGAATGGTTGACACAGAAATTTGGATATATGGTGTTAACCAACTTTAAAAAAACAAGACATCCTTGTGTGAATTTGATGCGAAACTGATTAAATGTTTCTCTTTTTTTTTTTTGTTCTCATGCTTTTCCATTTTTAATTATTTAAAAAAAATTCAATTTCACAACTTGCTTTGACATAACGACTCAAAATTAAATACCTCACCTGGACTGAATTGTTCTGCTGAGATCTGTTCAGTCAATATTGAGTTAACCTTTTGCACAGTGACAACGTCTCGGACAGAAGTGTGTGTGTGTGTGTGTGTGTGTGTGTGTGTGTGTGCGCGTATGTGTACGTGTGTGAGAGAGATAGGGAGAGAGAGAGAGGAGTCTGTGAGTCCCATCTAAGGTGTGTGTACCTGAAATTATAGTGGTGCAAGTGGTCTATGTATAATTTATATATTATACAGTCTATCGTATCATTACGTTTTAGATCCGAATGGTGGAAGGACGCGTTTCGTTTGGCGCAATTGTAAGAGGATATATTATAACGTCTTTGACTATTCTCACTCTTCCATTATCATTATACACGTAATGATGTTATGTGCCTGTGATGTTATTCATCTGGGATTCAAAGACAAGGATTATTGTTCGTATCCTGCCGGTATCAAGCAGCATATAATATTATCGTCGGATCAGAATTATGTATAGTCCTAACTACACATTTGGCAATTTTGGAGTTTTGATCATTGCCAGGCTCACAGTCGTCAATAATTGTTCTGTCTCACAAAAAATTATAACCAACTTCGGTCTTCGTTTATCACACATTCCACTTAGATTTTTTGTAACCTTACTTCAGGTTCTCTTTCCAGCTGAGAACTCTACAACCCTTGTTTTCCTTTCTGATTCTGATTCTGCCACATAATGTCCTCTTTCCACATTTTGAAGATTCTGATATGTTGTTGTGATCAATGTTGAAAATTGATAGACAATGGTTGAGGATACAATTCATATTGTTGATGGAGAATGAGATTATTGTTTCAAAAGGAGTTGTATGTGTAGTAAGGACAATTTCTGAGCCGACGATATTCATTTACCGATTTGAAATTCCCTCCATTCACAGAGAGTTCCATAGACTTTAACAAAAGATATACCTATTAGTTGACGGTAGAAGGAAGTGTGTCTAAACAATGGGTTTTAAAATCAGACATTTTGATTAGCCTGATTTTAATGTATTTGTAGTTGCTTTTAGATCCCCTAAGACTGGAGAGAACGGTGTATTCTAGTTTGTGGATCTCATACGTTATAAGCTCTCAGGCTTCGTTCAGATATTTAAGACATCAAATAGCAACACTGTAGCGTATGTTTTTTGAGTTGAAATGTTTTGATGGAGTGAGTGATTGGTGGGTAGTACTGGTAGGTTTTACTTCTTTCATTTCCTTCTTTCACTTACCTTTCATCTGTTTTATCTTAATTCTCTGCATAGGGTGGAGGCGGATAAATTTCAATGAAAGAAAGTTTTGATGGATCGTTGATTTCTTCTTTTTTACCAGTATAAATTTGTGAATGTTTGTTTTCTGTTTGATCTCCGAGTGTTTTGTCGTGGGCTTTGTTTGGGGTTTTTAATTTAATTTAATTTTGTTATGCTCGACTTTGTATTCCATGTTTTGTATTATCATGTATTATATTATTTTAATGTATCGCGGATAGCTTCCCAACGGATGCTTGATTATCCTTGTCTGCTCATCTCTTTGGGTCCCCCAGGCCCTAGCGAGCATCTCAAAACCATGTCGATCTTGGTCTAGTTAGGGTCGAGGAGGATTTGCTGCAAGGCATAAGTGATCGAGTTTTAAGCACTTAACAGCATTGACTTTAAAAGCAGGGTTTCAAAATGCAATATAAAATCGAGATGTTATTTTTGGGTTAATGAGTCACTTTTTTGTAATATTTGATCGATTCCTGTCGAACTGATTTCACACCTTATCTGAAAAAACTTGACCTCCCTCTTTCATTTCCCGGTCCTATGCTGTTTAATTGATTGTCCTTACAAAAAGAGACTGAATTGACCCATCAGGAAGTAAAGTTTCTCCGAGGCCTAGAGAGTCAATAGAAGAACTTGACCCGGTTTCTGTAGCGTTAAGTGGAATGAGCGATACGAATTCACACCTGGACAGGATGTTAGTCTATCACAGGCTTTTAAGAAAATCTCCTTACAACCATAGCTAGTAGTGTTTATTCTCACCTGTGAGAAATAAATGTGAAGGTATTTCCTTGGGGCAAAACATGTATGCCTAATGAAACCAAAAGTCAAACCCACAAACTCAATCTGAATTCTTACTGCCTACCTTTAGGCCATAGACATGTCAATTATTTGTATTAATTTGCCAAGCTCTTATTTCCTTTATACTTCATACTATTATTTTTTGTTGGTCTCCTTTCCCTCTTCACAGATTCTGCAACGCCTTTCCCACGCCAACGCTATTCATTTAACTAGTTCATAAAACCAACAGTAGCCATGGGAGGAAAGAGCAGTAAGCAAAAGTCCAAGAAGGACAAGAAGGAAAACCAAGCTCAGCTTGAGAACGCTAACCAGCAGACACAAGGTGAACAGCCAGAACAGACAGAAGGCATTCCCGCACAGGAAGGGAAAGTAGAGGAGAACGGGACGGCAGCAGCCGCCAGTGATGGTGGAGGGACAGAAGAAGAAACAAAGGTAACTCATTATTATCTACCATCAGTTAATTTTCTTTACTTAATTCTAAGACAACGAGCATTGCTAAGGCACCGCCCTTTGAACTGCCCATTACACGTTCTAAAGACATCAGCTTGGAAAAACCTCCATGACACTACACGCCGATGAAAAATGGACTATTACCTTGACCATTTCTTTCCATAACATTGAATATAAAAATTTTTTCTGCAACTCGAGAGCATAAGTAAACGTATGATTGAAATGGGCAGTTCTATAGGCATTGTACATTATTAAAGATCCTTCATATATATATATATATATATATATATATATATATATATACACACACACACACACACAATATGCATTATCAAAAGAAGACCTGAACAATCTCTCAGATATCGTGCACGATCAGAGGATGTGGAAATTCATCATGTCAGACATAGAGAAGTCCAGAGACTGCGAGATTTGTCGACGGTAGCAGAAAAAGACTTTAAGGCTTTGTTTTAAGTCAGTAAGCACGGCATTCTGAGATTGGGGAATCTTGTAAAGAAATCATTCACGAGGCATGGAATTTTAGAAGGCATATTTTCAAGGATTGAATCTTAAATCTTTACCAAAGATTAATATTGAGAAAGGCATAGGCCATACTAAAGCGTTGGATTAGTTTCATGAAAAGACATGTGCCCTAAATGCCAAATGTAACCCATGCAACATCCAAACACACGCAACTACCGAAGCGTTTGTATTTGTATCTGTTTGTGATACATTTAGCTACGTGTCACCTGCATTTATACAACGTATGATGGTATATAGGTAAAGTAAGATCTTCATAGTGTTAGTACGCAATGCCTAACAGGCTGCTATGCTGTATGCTCCCCAGAGTTGGGGACTATCCCATGGTCTGGAAGTCAATAAACTATACAATGGTCTGATAGACAGTGAACTATGCCATGGTTTGGAAGTCAATAAACTATAAAATGGTCTAATTGTCAATGGACTATGCAATAGTTTGCAAGCCAATAGACTATACAATGGTCTAATAGTCAGTGAACTATACCGTAGTATGGAAGCCAATAGACTATATAATGGCCTAATTCTCAGGGGGACTATACCATAGTCTGGAAGTCAATAGACTATACAATGGTCTGATTCTCAGTGGACTATGCCATAGTCTGGAGGTCAATGGACTATACAATGGTCTGATAGTGAGTGGACTATGCCATAGTCTGGAGGTCAATAGACTATACAATGGTCTGATTCTCAATGGACTATACCATAGTTTAGAAGTCAATAGACTATACAATGGTCTGATTCTCAGTGAACTATACCATAGTCTGGAGGTCAATAGACTATACAATGGTCTGATTCTCAGTGGAATATGCCATAGTCTGAAGGTCAATAGACTATACAATGGTCTGATAGTGAGTGGACTATGCCATAGTCTGGAGGTCAATAGACTATACAATGGTCTAATTCTCAGTGGACTGTACCATAGTCTGGAAGTCAATAGACTATACAATGGTCTAATTCTCAGTGGACTATGCCATAGTTTGGAAGTCAATAAACTATACAATGGTCTAATTCTCAGTGGACTATGCCATAGTCTGGAGGTCAATAGACTATACAATGGTCTGATTCTCAGTGGACTATACCATAGTTTAGAAGTCAATAGACTATACAATGGTCTGTTCTCTGTGGACTATGCCATAGGCTGGAGGGTAATAAACTATATACAATCGTCTGATAGTGAGTGGAGTATGCCATAGTCTGGAAGTCAATAGACTATACAATGGTCTAATTGTCAGACTATGACATAGTCTAGAAGTCAATATACTATACAATGGTCAAATTGTCAATGGACTATGCCATAGTCTGGAAGTCAATATACTATACAATGGTCTAATTGTTAGACTATGCCATAGTCTAGAAGTCAATATACTATACAATGGTCAAATCGTCAATGGACTATGCTATAGTCTAGAAGTCAATATACTACACAATGGTATAATTGTCAATGGACTATGCTGTAGTCTAGAAGTCAATAGACTATACAATGGTCAAATCGTCAATGGACTATGCTATAGTCTAGAAGTCAATATACTACACAATGGTCAAATCGTCAATGGACTATGCTATAGTCTGGAAGTCAATATATTATACAATGGTCTAATTGTCGATGGACTATGCCATAATCTGGAAGTCAATAGACTGTACAATGGCCTGATAGACAGTGAACTATGCTATTCTCTTTTTGAGTCACAAAAAGGTAAAACATCTCTAGCACCATTGCCTGTGCGTATTTGAAAAATAAGTGTCATTTCCATAATGTTGAGTAATCAAACCATGCACGGTTATATATGATCAAATGATGTACCCTGATATCTCATTGAGCCATACGGTTTATAGAACAGCAGTAGAATTGTGATGACTGGTCTAACCATGGTAAGAACTAAACGTCTGTCAACAGTGATCGAAGCTTTATCAGCATAGTATTTTGGCATAACAAGCAACTGTTTAGAATTAACTGTGACAGACAAGACATTGTTATTATAGTGTTCTTACTATTCATTCCTTTTGTTTTTCATTTGTTTATACAGAAAGCAGAGGCAGCAGAGGAATCAGAAAAATCAGAGGCGGCCAAAACGGAGGAAGGCGAAAAGACAGAGGAACCGGCTAAGCCATCAGAACCAGAACCAGCCGCAGCTACTGAAGAACCTCAAGAGAAAGAAGCAGCTCCAGCACCAACAGAAGAGACTCCAGCTAAGGTGAAGACCCAGCTCCTCCTGCGGCTGAGGAACCAACGCCAGAACCACCAGCACCAGAACCTGTGGAACCAGAGCCAACACCAGCACCTGAACCAGAACCAACACCAGCACCTGAACCAGAACCAGCTCAACCAGTACCAGAGCCAGCTCAACCGAACCAGAACCAGAGCCAGCTCAACCAGAACCAAAACCAGAAGAACCAACACCTGTAGAACCAACACCTGTAGAACCAACACCTGCAGAACCAACACCTGCAGAACCTGAAACTACACCTGCAGAACCAGAACCAGCTGCACAAGAACCAGAGCCAGTGCCAGAAACAGAGAAGCCATCTGAGCCGGAATCTGCTCCAGCTGAGAATAGTGAGGCAGAGGTGGCTGCACACACTGAACAGGTGCAGAATAGATTTAAGAAGCTACCAAAGCTTGCCAAAACTATAAATGCAGCCAGGGGCATATTATCTCTTTCTAGAGATAAAGAAGTAAGTGGGATGAATAGATGTTTTGATGGGTCTTTCCTCATGGCACATTGCACAGTGTTCTGTACAGCATTGAACCCTTTTCTGTGTGACTTCATGGATAAGTATTTACACGAGCAATTATTTCTTCTTCTCGACTATGGCTATTGCTTAAAAATGTCATCTTTAGAAATAAAGTCCATGGTAATCTTACTTTCTTGTTAGCTTTCCGGTATATCCTTCCATTTGTTTCACCCTTTTTGCGAAAAAGTAACTCTTTAAAAGATTAAGTAATTGTTGTTTTTCTTTTGACATCTTTCTTCATCGTTTGGGTTTGATGTTGCTTTATTTCCTCTTTCTCGATGTCCAAGAATCCTTCGGTTTTTAAAAGATATAAGGAACATTATTTTGAAAAACTCAGAGGATTCAACATCTTAAAAAAACAAAAAACATTAATTGATTTTCAGTTTTTTTCATTGTAACACACTGGGTTGTCATG
>JAXRKP010000227.1:177500-180000 GCA_037039925.1 Doris montereyensis | reverse complement strand
GATGGAAAGTGAAAATCTTGTCAATTTGTTTTATGTTCTGAGAACAAACCTGCAACTCCATTGTCTTATTTTGTTAAATTATACCAGCCTGTGTTAAACTTCTCCTTACTTATTTAAAATCATTAAAACATAAAATGCTCTTATATTTCTTTGAATATACATATATGGCGATGACGTATCTGCTTCAAAAGGCAGTCAAAGTTCAGGCAAAGAACAGAGAAAAATTTCTTTTATTTGAATAATAATTCCAAAATGATGTGATAGGATGATGAAATAGATTGTTAAAACTTTCCAAAAATTTTTTTTTACAGTAAGCTAGTGTAACTTTCTGAACTATAAAGTGACTGTTTGAAGTCAAGTATTTCTTGACAAATCTCAAAGTCTTTAGTGTGATTCTCTTCTTCTGAAAAGGTTGCACAGGATGAGAGCAGTCACTTTTCACATATAAGCGGCAGCTTTTAGAGATATCAACCTTCAGTTAATTTTTCTTTTGATAATGCAAGTTAATGTGAGCAATTTGAATGTATATTTCTGTATATAGAAGTATTGGTTTTATTTCTCGACTGAAAATGAACATTTGTATATTTAGGGAGAATCATTCTGAGGCTGAAAGAAAGTTATTCCTCACAATTTGAAAGTGGTCCAAGCTTTTTACTGGCAGCTACCTGTTATGCCTGTGCTTGACGCTATATATGAATTTGCATTCCTTTGAAAGTTTTAGTCTTAAAAATTCATATGTTAGAAAATTTTCAACTGAAAATTGCTCATCTGATTCTTGGTCTTAAATATATCTGAACAGTACATTTTTATATGAAGGGTGTAGCTGTTATTCCATTGTAGCATAAAAAAGACATGCATAAAACAAAATTTATACCTATATTAGTTTTCTGAATATTGTATCTGAAAAATTATGTATTCTGTTTGCTAAGGAAAAATTTAAAATGTAAACAATAAACATTTCTTCCTCTAGTTTTTACAATAGCCAACTGTGTCTACTATGCTCAAATTGCTTTTTTTGCATGTAGACATGAAATATTTAACCTCATCAAATTAGTCAACATACATTAACATGCTTTTTTTGTTGCTTTTTTTAAATGCTCAAGATATATCATTTTTCTGATTTCATTTGTATAACATTTTTTTCATGAAAGCTGACCCAGATAATTCTTCCCTTCTTTTCCAGCCCCCCCCCCCACCCCCCCCCCCCCGCCCTCATAATTTTATTTTGTTTTTGTTTTAAAATGTGTATTTCATGTGTTTAAATATGAACTGACATCTTACTTTCATGTCTCTCAAATAGATGGTGTAGGCTTTTGTGCCTTATTTTTTATCATCATACACTAATTTGAAGGGTTCTTCATATGTATTTATTTCCCTTTAAAGAGGGTATCGTTAGTTGTTTTCACATTGTTAATTTTGAGCATACATTGTAAGTTAGATGACAGGGTAAAACGGAGCCAGTCGTGCGAAAAGAAACTGATTCATTTCTCTGACTACACTTCTTCATGCCATCTTTATTCGTTAGAATTTTGCTTTAAAGGAAATTGTGTGTGTCAGAAGATAATGTCAATGTTTCAGGATAGTGAAAGGTTCTATATGAAAATGACCATGCTCTGTGGGTACAATTTTGAGAAAGGGTAAAATGCATCTTAAATTAATGCATGTTAAACCTGATGCTGATATTTTTCTAACGCCATTAACATGCTTCGAAAACCATATAAAATCAACCGCTTTTAATGTTGATAACTATGAATTCTAAGGAAAAACAATTTTTGTCTCTGGGACACAACAAAGTGCAAAAGCCTTTCTTTTTATAAAATTATATGAATGACTTTAATCAACCGATCCTTTGAATTGTTGTATTTTGTGATACAAGAGCGGGATTTTTGGTTTGAGGGGATGTCTTATCCTAAAAACTGCTATGTCCAAAAAATCAAATCAATCGCAATGAAAGGAAAAACTTTTGAGGTAACATTTTCATACCATTTATGATCCATTTCACTTTCTTTTAAAGTTATCCATTAAACACACCTGTATGAAATGGAGAAAGCCCTGCACATCCAGTCAATTACTTAAATAGGAGTTTCTCAAAATGAGTTATCATTTCTCTCCTTACATTTCTTGTCTTAGACGGAATATATTCTAGATATCTAATGAATGTATCTAATTTCAGTTTGTTCATTATTGGTTTTGTTTTTCGGGGTTTTTGTTCTGTTCAATACAACTAGTCTTAAACTAGCCACTTGAATTTCAGCCAAACTTGAGTGCCTATTGCTGTCATTTGACAATTAATTTTTTAATTCATTGAATTGATGCTATACGTTTTATACCTTTTCTATGTAAAATTCATTTCTTCATATTTGATAATTCAGTTCACATGTCTGAATTTCTACGAATCGTCTCCTTTCTGTCGGTGTGTATGCAATGTCTGTTGTAATAAAAATTTCAAAATCTGGCTGTTGTTTTTTTGTTCTTATTTTGTGGCTTTCTTTTTTTTACT
>JAXRKP010000227.1:167500-170000 GCA_037039925.1 Doris montereyensis | reverse complement strand
AATCAACAGCAGCCATCGTTTCTTTCTTCCAGCTTCATGAAGAGTTGGCCACATTCCAGCACGATAATGCTTGGACATACACCGTCCACGTATGTCTTGTGCTTTCTGCAGTAACATGCGTTTGATGTTTTATCATGGTCAGCCTGTTCGCCGGACTTGTCACCGATAGAGCATCTCTGGGATGTCATTGACCAAAGAGTCTTAAAGGTCGGCAAGATCAAATCCAAAATGTGTATGATCTAGAGGAAACAGTAATTCATGAATGAAATCAAACTCTACAACAGACGATTGCACACCTTACACAATCGATGAGACATCGGTGCATAGCTACATTACTCCAGACGAAGGCATACCATATATTGATTTTTTTAATCGATTCCATTAAAAGTAAAAAATAACCTTCTCATGCATTTCTTGATGTGAATTCCAAGAACAAAACATCAATTCTTTAAACTTACACGTGGACATGTGTTACATTAAGTACACTAATGTAGGCGCAATACAATACATGTACATGTATTAGCAATGATTCAATAAAAAAAGAAGATTATGTGTGGCTTTGAGAATACGGATGAGCGATGTAACTCTCTTCGAATGCATGTAACACATTTTCTATCAAAGCTATGAATATGAATTGAAAATCGGGGCAATGATATATTGAGCTTTACTTGAGCCAACTTTCATTTGTTTACACCAACTCTAAAGGAAATAATCTTAACACATGGAAAGTGGAAACTTTCTTTTGCCACCCAGTATTTCATTCTGTACTATCGGATATTTTGTTTCTATGTTTAATGACCAAAAGGACAAATAAAAAGCTCATGGTTTCTCTCAGCTAAAACTCTGTATGACCGATACATCCCATGCATAATATTTACCAGCAATCATAAATAACAGACCACTAGTTATCAATAGGCCCACAAACAAAAAGAATTGAATTTGCAATAACAAAACATATTAACTAATTGTTTGGAATAGTTAGTCCATTTTATGTTTTAAATAAGGTAAACTATGAAACTTTGAGGTTGTCTAGATTCAATGGCATGGGTTTGTTGTTGCTAGGGTATTAAGAAAAGAAAGGCGCTTCAAGACCGGAACTAACAGGTAATATTAACATTGCGTATGACCTTCACGAGCTTCAATGCACGCCTCACACCTGCGTCGCATATTGCTGCTGGGAGTTTGGAGAAAAAACCTTTCAGATGCATTCAATTCTTTGATAAATGGACGCTCCAAATATTTCACGTTGTACATGACAAGTTGGCAAGCCCTTCGGTTGAGTTCATCCCAAGCGTGCACAATGGGATTCATGTCAGATGAGATTGCAGGCCAATCTATAACACGAAATTGCTGCTATGCAAGAACATCCCTGGTTATCTTTGCTGTGTAAGGCATTGTGGTATCTTGCTGAAAGATATCCAGATTTGGGTTGTTCTGGGGTAAAAATAGTACAACAATTTGTTGCAAAACTTCTTCAGGGTAAATTTCTGCAGTGACTTTTACTCTAAACACACGAAAAGGTGTTCGATGGTGGTATGAACATCCGTCCCACAAGGTGAACACTTCCTCCTCCAAACCTGTAATGCTGGATCGCACATGCACCGGAAATCGCTTCATTGAACGGCGCCAAACTCGAATTATTCTGTCTCTGACCCCGAACACACCATTAATGTGGCTCTCATCAGGACAGACAGTTGACCTCCATTCCACCCTGGGAAGACGAATATTTTGCTGTGCCCACATCGATCGATTATTCTGGCGCCGCTTGGAGAGAATGTGTCCAACATTAGGATACTTGCCAGCTTTGTGAAGTTTACGACGCACGGTGAGTCGGTGGGGCCACGAGCAACCTTTGCGTGTGCCACCACATGCCTGAGCCGGTACTCTAACTGTGGTTTCGATTCGATTACGAAAATGTGACAACGCTATAAACCGATTTTGTGCAGGAGTTGTCACCCTTGGCCGTCCTGCCATGTGGCGGTCATCATTGGTCCCAGTCACCAAATTACGCTGGTTTAGCCATACTGTGATGGAAGTGGAATGACGTCATTTAAAATGTCTCGAAACTTCCCTGGTCTCCATTCCACGACGAAGCAATCCGACCGCCTGTCATCGCTCTTGCAATGATGAGTTTGGCATCTAAAAAAACCCCGTTTTAAAGCGATACTTTGATGAAAAGGAAAACTGGTGTGTTTCTCAGAGAGACCTCAATGATGTGTGTAACAAAGTTTGCAGTGATCTGAGATTTTATAGAATATCAAAGTGTGAACACGTTGATTTGTACGTGCTGCTAATCATGAAATCCAAGTGATTCATGCTCATCGTCATGAATGGTCAAGAATTAACGATAACCTTACAGTGAAACCATAATGTGAAAATCACTCACTTGAATCCGCTAAAGTATAACTGATTGAAAACACGTAATGGTTTTGATTTGACTTACTTGACTTTTATTATATCCTATCCGATCCGTTGAGAAGTCATCCTATTTATCTGCCTT
>JAXRKP010000227.1:75000-162500 GCA_037039925.1 Doris montereyensis | reverse complement strand
GCCTACCTTTCCCAAGACTTTGTGTTGTGTTATTTTAGACTGCCTACCTGTCCCAAGACTTTGTGTTGTGTTATTTTAGACTGCCTACCTTTCCCAAGACTTTGTGTTGTGTTATTTTAGACTGCCTACCTTTTCCAAGACTTTGTGTTGTGTTATTTTAGACTGCCTACCTTTTCCAAGACTTTGTGTTGTGTTATTTTAGACTGCCTACCTTTCCCAAGACTTTGTGTTGTGTTATTTTAGACTGCCTACCTTTCCCAAGACTTTGTGTTGTGTTGTTTTAGACTGCCTACCTGTCCCAAGACTTTGTGTTGTGTTATTTTAGACTGCCTACCTTTCCCAAGACTTTGTGTTGTGTTATTTTAGACTGCCTACCTTTCCCAAGACTTTGTGTTGTGTTATTTTAGACTGCCTACCTTTCCCAAGACTTTGTGTTGTGTTATTTCTCTTGGCGTTTCTGTAACTGACATGCTTTATGAGAGAGGTTGTAAGTATTTCGCCAAACCCCATCCTAGAGAGCCGGGATTGAGTTTGGAGATTCACTCCTGGACAAGTTACCGTCCCGAGCTTACGAGTCTTCTCCACCTAATGTGTCCACAGTATATCATTAGTCTGACCTTCGATCAGCTTGGGTGACCATGCCACTGCCATGAGCTTAAGCTCCCACTGGCATAGCTCTCCGGGTCACTGTAGACACGCAAGCCACCACACTCCAACAAGGAATGGACGTTATGGTGGTTGTGAGGCTGTTGTGTTACATTATTATTGTTGTTATTAATAACGTTCCCAAAGAGACCACTCGTCAGCTCTACGTCTGCTCTACGGGCCGTGGCGGCGTTGAAGGGATTTACCGAGTGTAGAATCCACCGGCAGTTTATAACAGCTGTCTGGGAGAAACTCATAAGTCCTATTAAAACGTTGAAGTCAACAGATATTATAAGGGGTTATAGTTATAGTTTTTGTTATTTGATTTGACCCCATTATCAACTAAGGTGGTCTCGGGGTTTAAGTTTAAGGTAGGATTTTTAATGTTGCCCAGACTGCCCTTAAAAAGCCGATGGATCTTTAACGGGCATAGCATGTTGTGATCTTTTTATCGTCCTTCTCCGATAGGAATAGGTGTCGATCCACCTATCTGGACCAAGGCGTGTTACTGTTACTGTTAGACGCTTAGCTGTTTAATGTCCATAAAACAGGTATGGTCACTGTAGCTAAAGCGTAGTGTTGTGAGTTTGTAACCCTCGGCTGGCCCAGGTGTTTTTTTCACAACGTTGTCCTTTAACTCTAAGAAAATATATTCACTCTGCTTTCCTCATTTGACTGAAGTGTGAATGAGTACCCAGCTATAGATAGAGAAAGATATTGTCGGTGTATTAGTACACAGCACCTTACAGCGAACAGGCTGCTGTACTGTAGGACTTTAAAAGGAATGGCCTGCTGGGGAATAATGATGTACAATTGGTGATCTTGCACTCGTAAGGGATACAGTCCATCTTTATCTTTACATGTACATCGTAATAGGGGCTGTGACAGGGCATACTGCAGTAAAGATACAAAAGCGTTTTTGTTTTATAACTATTTATACATGTACTGTATCTATTGTAGACAGTAATCCTAGAGTGAATTGAGAGGAAATGGCAAAATCAAAAAGACATGTAAAAGAATGAAAAGGAAAGAAGAAGGATGTACCAGCAATTTCTACCAAACAACCAACACCGAATCAAAGCGTTGTAGGAGAAGAAAAATAAAATAATATATAGATGCAACCTAATTTAAGGGAGGATGAGAAATTAACAAAAATAACCAAAGATAAGTTAAGCTGATGATTTATTTCTTTTCATACAAAACATCTGACAGCTTTCGGTCTTCAAATTAATGAAACATTGTCTGTACGGTAATGCAAACATCTCACAAGCTAAGTGCCATCTTGCCCTGTCTCTGTTTTCCCAGTTGTGACAAATGAACTGACAGTGACAGGTTTGGAACTCTTTGCAAATTTGCGATCTGAAAACAATACCATTCTATCTCAACTGGGGATCATTTTGCGTTATTCGATCTTGAATCTTTCAAGGCTTGTACAGACTTTATATAAATTTGTAAATGACATTCGTTTATTATTATCTGTTTATGATAATAAAGACAACAAGACAATCTACAAATTTATGTAAAATGTGTACAAGCAGTTAAAACTTTCAAAGTTGAAAAATACAAAATTACACTCAGTGAAGATCGAACCCTTTTTGTTCTCAGGTCGTGAAATGTATGTGCAACTATCAAAATAGGAGATTTATAATGTTTTTAAGTCATGTAAGTATTGTAAGAATATCTGGAATAAGTGAAAAACCGGAGATAGGACAAGATAGTGCTCAACTCAAAGGATCTGTGAAGAAAGCATGTTTAAATTAACATTGGTAACAGTAGCCAACAACATCTAACTAGTACATACAATTTATCAAATAACAAGATGTGATCCATCGATTTTCAAAAATGATGAATCTGAAGCAAAAAATTTACACTAACACAGCAGAGTATTCTTATCTTGTCTGGAAAATGGTAACATGGACGAATATTTACTTCATTATGCCAATAATAAAATCTAACATTGAACTATCAATAAAGCCCTATCATATTAATGAAAAGACCTGCACAGCACACATTATAAAGGAACAAAAATAATAGTGATCAGTATATATGAAGAAGGACTGTTCTAAGAACATTTTACAGAAAAACAAAAATAAATGTAAATCTCCCATCCCCAATAAAACATAAAACCGGACAAACAAAACAACCCCCCCCCCCCCCCCGAATATTTAAAAAAATCAAAATTGAAATACCCACCAAATAACAAAAGTCAAAACAAAACCAAAAGATAGATCTATCTGACTCTTTTGTGGGAATATGTCAGTTTAACACTAACAAAAAAAGCCACAGATTCAAAGATTAGACTGGAGAGCAACATAAGCTACAAGTGTTACTGAGATTGAAAACAAAAAATGAATCTGCTACATTATTTTAATGAGAACTGTTCCTATGGCAAATAAATGCTGATTGTCAAAGGAATTGCATGATGACAAAGAATGAGACTGAGACCCTTAATTCATATTGTGCCTTACCTTATCTTCTGTTTCTATTTGATGTATTTGGAGCATAAACTTTGTTTTTTGTTACAAAAATGTTTATTTTGACTTGCATACACTGTTTGGCCAATTAAATAATATAATAATACTAATAATACTAATAATAAAAATAATAATGATAATTATAATAACAGCAATTCTAAAGCACCTTTTAAAGTTCACCGCATCGAACGTTGACCGCAAGTATACTACAACAAAAAATTCTGCAATTTTATATTGTGTGACAAAAAAAGTGAAAAATGGACAAAGAGAAGAAAAAGACAGGTAGAATGTTTCTAATACATGGCCAAACTTTAAAACAACTGGGTTTCACCCAATGTGGTATTCATTGTTTCTATCATTCAAAATACAGTTTTCTGACAAAAGTATATTTCCATTTTACGAGAAGAATGACAACTGAAAGTGACAGTTAATTTTTCTTTTTCATATGTGTGAATCTTACAACACAAATATTTATTTTTATTTTACTTCTCTGAGACACAATTTCCAAACAAATTCAACATAATAAATGATAATAGAAAAAAACTGTTCATTAACATATTCAGAGTTGACTGAATAATTCAAACAGATCATTAATGATAAGAATAAGATTAGAAAGAAGAGTAAATTTAATTCAATCTTAATTTTGATCATGAAAGCAAAGACCACACAGAATTACACTGTAATTACAGACACCTGTATAATATCTGTCAATCCTTTTAACTTGACAATCCATCATTTGAACATCATTTTACCTTGTCTCATTTGTAAAGATAATATATATACAAATTTCAAAAGCAGATGAGATATGAAAAAAACTTGAGGTTTCGCTACACTTATACCAGCACGCAGTACACAGAACGACAATCAAATGCAAAATATCCATTTTTGAAGTCATAAATATCAGGTAGTCTCCATATAAATAACATAATACTAATACGGATAGAATAGTTCTTGTAGATGATTATTCTTCATAAATATATCCGCTTCTTGCACACGATTATTCTGTAACAATCAATTTATAAATACATGTACATACATACAACACATAATTAAGTAGAAATGTCACATGTAAGAGTCTTTAGAAAAACAAAACATTTAGACGTAAACAGGCATGCATAACGTTGTAACACATAAAACAACAACTTTTTACATATCATAATCATATATATAATTATATATCTCATATCTGAAATAAAAAATAGATGCAGATTTTTCTCTCTCCAAAATTGATGTAACATAAGGATTTCACCAACTTCATACCATTCATCTTTCAAAGGTCACTTCACTCATCCTTCCTTCCTGCCTGGCTGGCTTTCAAGGGAGCATACAGTCAAGCTATTGTTAGGCTTATAATAATAGCAGCATTAACATTAACAATAACATCCAGGAATGTTCTTTTCAGCCTGTGGCTTTCACTGTGGAATGCAGAGCTGGATACCATTCCAAGGGGGACAAATGTGTGAACATTGCACAACCCATCTCACAAGAAACAGCAATCGAGATTACACAATTAATCATTCGGCCACGATGCCTTGAGGTTAGTCAATCAATCCCTTTCTTAGAAACAGAAACAGCAACAGTTGAAGCGCATTAAGAAGTCTGCTTAAAGGTTTGAAAACACAGCTAGGCTATATGCTGTAACAGGTGGGTAAAGTAAATCATTTATAAAAGAGCTACTGAAAACTTCTTTTCAAGTTAAGTCATGGATTGCAACTGATAAAGTGGAATGATTATCTGGACAGTCATTAGAACTTCCAGCGCAATGATATGCAACAGTATTTCTCTGCATAATATTTGTTCACACTGATATTCATCTACACTTTAATCTATGCCTCATTATTCAATGCCCATTTGCTACTATGCAAAAAAAAAAAGAAAGTTCAAAAGGACTTCTGCTTAACTCTCTTTATTTCATTACATTAAATATTTTTTATAGTCTTTTTTTAAAAATGCTAACAATTTCCCACGTTATCATGTAAGACTAAAAAAACAAAACAAAAAACATAAAGAATCATATTTTTAAAAGTAGAAATGCTATAGAAATGATACTTACGTCCTATATGTTAATATAAGAAAAAAGTAGGCTCAACGATACAAAATTAAATTACTATGACACTCTTACTGGACTGTTTAATGACAGGGAAAATCAATTTTTCCTTTTCAATCTTTATTGAGGAAAAGTTTCCCTCTGGTTTTCAAATATATACTCACATGGTGGGTATAAATAAATGATAGTGGTTTTGAAGGACTAGGAACATAGACAATTATCCCTTTGAGACAAAAACCAAAACAAATACACAAAGTTGAAAAGGTGTTGAATTTGCCGTTGAAACCTATTCTTGGGCCTTTTGTGGACATCAGTAAATCTCATCAGACTATTAAAAAAATTGCAGGAACCATGGATCTACCGTATTCATTTAAATCTATATGAAGGTTAACAAAATTAACCCTACATGACACCATGCCACTCCTAAAATCCTCACCTACCTCAAGAGATAGACAATACTGAGCATTTTTCCACAATGTGAATTTTCTTTTTAAATTTCATTCAACAATGCTTTTGACCTCCTTCCACTGTTATGATAATATCATTTATCATATCATAAATATCATTTCCCCTTTTAAGATGATTTCAGTAGTCTTTACGAAATTGCACACCGCCAAAATGCACAATTTGTCATAATGCACTTTTTTTAATGTAACCAAATTTTAAAACACTAATTACCCCCACAAAATGCAACGAACGCTATGTTATTTCGTCAAAGTTTAACAGTTTTTTGTAAATCCGTCTTCAATTTATTGTATTTAACCCATAACTGCAGACAATTTTTTGTGAGCTGCTGAGGCTTTAAAGGGGTATATAATGATGTTTGTTACAGTTATTTCAAGTGTTGTTTATGCTAAAAACCCCAACAAACTATACATTTCTGGAAAGGTGTTGAGTCATGCTTTGTGCTAAAAAAAATAATAATTAAAAAATTCATGATGACATAGCCTTGACTCCTTGGCAAAATCCAATATGGCCACCAAGTTATGTAGTTTTTATATTGGGATCCTTTGAAAAGTTTATAGATATTGTCATTTTCATTCAAAAACTCTCTTACCACTTAGAGAATTTCATGACCTTTCCAGAAATTTCTTATCAAATGTTCATGCTAAAGTTATCTGAAAACGAATGCAGTGATACTTTTTTTCACGATACTGCAATCACAAGACGGTTATGATGACAGGAAGACAATCACTATTTTCAGAAGCAGGAGAGCTACAGGTATTCTTCAATCACCAGAGATGCAGAAAACGATAAAAACAACTAGTCAAAGGGAATTAACAATGAAAACCTTGGCAGATGAACAGGCCGACCTAATTGGCTACCACAGAATAGCGTACAGCAATTAGCCAATTTAATCGGCTATACGCTGTTATAGGGTTAAAGAGTCAATTCCTGTGAAAAACACACTTGATAACCTCTCCTTGTCTCGTCCCAGTAACATAATCTTTCATGTAGGTGTGTCTGTCTGTGTATGTGTGTGTGGCATTTAGATCTACATTAACCATGTGTACACATACACACCACAATTATGCAGCTAGTCTTAAGTCTTGGCTGCCTCAGCTCTGGTCACTCTTACCTGCCCGTTCCTCTCTGACTCGATAGGTCACGCCAGACAGACAGTCTGATGTCTCTCTCTTTTGATCATGGTGAGAAAATGTGAGAAGGGTCGTGTGTCACTTTTCAGACAAGGGAGATCATACTCTGTATGATATGCGTGTCACTCAAAAACATTTTGCCGAATGTATTCACCATCCCACCCTTTTTAGTCTTGAGTGAGAGACAAACTATAAAAAACTAACACAAAAAAAGAGCTTTATAGTCAAACAAGAATGGCAATGTAAACAATAGGTCGTAGCCTTTGACGCCGGCAAAATACATGTTCACCAAAATGCATGATTTGTTTTGTCACCCATGGACCACGCATTTTGACAGAGACTACCATATCCAATTTCAGACAGATAAGCTGACAAAAGCATTAGATCATAAAATACAAGAGCACACAACGAATCAGAAAGACTGAAAATCTCAGACAGTAGCTTGAAGTATTGCAAAGAATATTGCACAGCTCCCAAGTTCAGAGGTTTGTAAATACGTGTATGGCACATAACAATTAAGAAACAGTCAATTTGATACATTCCTATTCCTGTGTTATGAATATGAATATTTCATGCAGATGTAAAGAAAACATCTAGATATCCATATAGAGAATGTAACCATCCCTTTCCCCTACTACAAAAGCAAACATACATGCATGTCATGTAGATACACATAAACAAAACAAAGAAATTCCTAAACATTTATAAAGAAATAACAAAAAAAAAGTCTAAAACCCTAAATACACTTGTAGTTGATTACAACATTGACGTATTCACACAGACACACATACACATGTAAAGTATGTATGAGAGAGAGAGAGAGAGAGAGAGAGAGAGAGAGAGAGAGAGAGAGAGAGAGAGAGAGAGAGAGAGAGAGAGAGAGAGAGAGAGAGAGAGAGAGAGAGAGAGAGAGAGAGAGGAGGGAGAGAGAGAGAGAGAGAGAGAGAGAGAGAGAGAGAAGGGAGGGAGGGAGGGAGAGAAGGGAGAGAGAGAGAGAGAGAGAGAGACACACACACACACACACACACACTATGAACAATATTTCCCCATACACAAGATCAAGCACTTTGGTAAAGATTTTTTTATTCCTCGTGTATCACAGTTCTTGCTAAGCTTAAACTGAGAATGTTTCTTTTAATATTCCTAAAAATAATGAATTAGAAATAGAAAAGGAAAAAATGCAAGTTTAGAATCATCAATGCAGTATCTCAAAGCGCTTTGAAATACAGTTGGTTTTAAGTAAATTTGAGTTAAATCACAAAAAAAACCCCAAAGAAGGAGAAAATGAAATGCTACTTGTCTTAGATTTGCTGTATTTATGTTTTTGGCTTCACACATATATTGTTCAACAATGTTCTATTTCCACTACAAATGTCCAAGCAAGAGAGCAAGATATACAAAAAGAAATATTTTCATCTCATTCATGTTGACAGCAGGCACCAAGGCAGGCATGCTTGCACTTCTCAGCACTCTCATTAGTGGAAAGTCAGGGCACTATAACTGTGAGTTTCCGCATAGGAGAAAAGGTAGAAGAAGACAAGGTTGCCATGCCTTCCACATGTTCACTGAAGGCTTTCCTGGTTTACAAATAATTCAAAGGCAGTGTAAGGTTTTCATGTTTCTTTAGGAAGATTCTAGACTGTGCCAGTCTATAGACGAGAAGAATGGATGAGCTTTGATTTCCTCAGCGCCTGCCATTCCAGATCCCAAGCGTTCGTGTCGGTTGTATGTCAAAAGCTGTGAAATATCAAATGAAATGAAAATTAATCACTTAAAAAAAACCCAAAACACAAGCCTCCAATTTGATTCAACGTTATGTTTTTGATTAAAACAGGATGCTTTTATGGTTGAAAATGACTATCTTACCCCTTCAAGAAGACTGCGTGCCTCTTTTGAAACAAAGGATGGAATATGAAGACACGTGTGGGAGTTGATTCCGCCAGGATGACATTCGTTCAAGCTCTGGAACGTTGAAGGGAAAAGCGCAAATGGTTGAACGATTGGTTACTATATTTGTTCGCAATTTTAAAAAAGACAGCAAAAGTATACAATTTTACCAGAAGCTAAATTAAAGAAAAAGAATTTGTGATTCAAATCATCAAAGTGAGCATTAGAGATTTAATATTTGTATCCTTGTTTGTTTTTACTCTATAAATTCTTGGTGAACATTATTTATACAATTGGAAAAAAAGAACCCTACAAAACAACTCACAATACCTCTGTGCTACAAACAGTTTGAAATCACTCACCCTGCCAATGATCAGTTCATACAACAACGTTCCTAAACTCCACCAGTCACACGATTGATCAAATCCAGAAATTGAGCGTATCTCTGTTTGAGTGACAATATTCAAACAGATGCATTTTTAAATCAAAGTGGAAACAAAGAAAACACAAATCCAAGAAGACATAAAATTATTTTTCTTTCCATCAAGAGTAGTATAATGTCAGTACGGCTGTCTAAGGAACAGAAGAAGGTCATATAAAGAATGGAACCTATTTGTGTCAATAAATCATCCCATGATGTAGGAAGATTCTAAAAATAGCCCATCTTGTAATAAACATGACTCATTTGCACAAACTGTGCATTTTGATTGATTCATGCCAAAGATGGTCCCAAAGTTCCCTTGTAACATCAACACAGCCACTGTAACATCAGCTCAGCTACATTTAACAGCAAAAAAAACCCATCCACTATAAGACAAAATACAATCACAACAGATTTTTGCTAGTTATCGTATGGAACAAACAACATTTATTTTGATTGAAATGAGAGCTGTTCTTGAAATAAGAGAGCTTTTAACAGACGCATCAAACAGAACTGACCAGCTGTACTGGTGTTATAGCCGTGTTGATGTTACACCACTCTATCTGAAAATATCTCTCAACGTCTCTACTCCTTCTATCATAAAATCTTTCATTCTGACAACAAAACAATAATCTGTCCTTCAAAAGCAAATTTTACTAATTCTTAAAAGTTTTGCCATAATAAATATTGAATATTCCATTAGAAGCATTGACAATCAATCATCTATATTCTTAAAAATCACGTAATTCATCAATTAAAAAATTCCTGACAGAAGGTCAACAAATCTGAAAAAGACAACGCCATTAAGAGATTTACCAGGGGCAGCATAAAGATCGTTTACAGCTTTCCAGTCTAAGTTTTGATCTCCATGGCCCAAGTGACAGAAGTAAGACAGATACACATTGCCTCCATCACCCAAGAGAATGTTGCTTGGCTTCAAATCTCTGAAAAACAGAAACCAGGAAATGGTTAGAGGTTTCTTTTCTGAGGATAACATAACAGACCTACCTCTCACAGACAAAATCACGAGAAGAGTCACTCATTTACTGTAAACGTAGTTATTGATAAAATAGGCAAGATTTCAGTTGTTACTCATTGCTAGTGGTCATAGGCATATTTGAACTTTTTCACAACTTGATCTTAATGCATAGCTGCCAACTTATTCAAATAAAAAGAGAGACTGAAAAATTCTCATTCGCACAACGGCCTGTAATATTTCACAAAGCATTGTAAATTTAACATAAAGCAACTCCTCTAACATAAGCAACACAAATTCTGTCAGTTGCTGGTCTTTCTGGTGAAATGCAAAGGTGGTTTTGTATACTCAGAATGGCATCTCTAGGTTTTCACCTCAATTTCTCTGCGTCTCTGCCTTTAACTAAGGGCTTCTTAAAGAAAAATACAGTTAACCTTCACATATATATTTTTTGAGGTAAAGCATGACTTACAGACAAACCCCCCCCCCCCCCCCCCACAAAACTAAATATGTTTTTTACGTACTGGTTGGCAGCTATGTTGATCAAAGAGTAGATCTCATAACAAGAAAAAAAAATAGGAACAATGATCGGATTGAACAAGCCTAGGTACACATAGACCCAGTCATGAAAGCACTCAGAGATTTGAATTTAAATCAAAATTGCTAACAGTTGTGACATTTCATGTGAAAGAAAGGAGCTGAGACAGGTGTGGAGATGGTGGCAGAAGTGTGGACAGAGAGGCTAACCTCTAAACTATTCTACTGACATATCTGGTGTTTTTAAAAACAGTAGGTTTATCTAATAAACTTGCTCTGATTACCGCTCAATATTCTTGGGTCATTTGAATATCCAGGTTTATTTAATAAACTTGCTCTGATTACCGCTCAATATTCTTGGGTCATTTGAATATCCAACATAGTGAGGAGTTATCTAGAAATGTGATTTTACGAATACAATATGGGAACAAAATGTCACTGAATTTGAAGGAGCAAAGCATTCAAATGGTTCTTAAAGTTATTTGCCCTAAATACATTAATTAAAAGTTTTTATTTTGGCATATCTAATAATTGTTGCATAAAGATATGTTGACAAGACAAACCAGAAAACATAGAGTAAAAGTTCACATCAAATTAAATGATGTCTGAGCAGAGGAAATTATTCATTAATTATCATCTTGAGATATTGTGGATCAAAAGATGTTATAGGTCTCTCAATGCCTTACACTTTGCACAGGCAATGAGGTTTCGTGCTGAAGCTTAGTGTGTTTGTGTATTGTGTGTGTTTAGCATAATGACCTCTTCAAAAATCACATTCATGGCTTTTTCAGATGACTTGCTCAGTACTTGCAAATAGAAAACAAGATTGTTTAATTGGAAATTACCCTATTCACATAGGTAGTGATTTCAGGGTGGATTAAGAGGAAAAGCAAGATGAAATATAAATGCGAGTGTGAAAAGAAAGAAGTAGGACTTACATTAGCACCCACCACTACCTACACAGAAAACAAGAAACAGAACACTAAGTGCAAAGATCATTGAAGAAGTCATTTTTAACTATAAATTGCTTCTAGTTTTGTGTGAAAACAATTAAATTTCAAGGAGTTTGAAATAGGTAATAAAAAGAACAGTCAGTATTGTACATTATAAGCAACAACTTTCGCAATTCTAACAAAGGCACACTGTGAAAACATGGAGAGAAAGGTAAAATCACTAAGCATATATGACCCCTGTATCACTACAAACTTGAAATTTGCTACATACCTGCAAATAATTCCAAGGGGAGTGAAGTCGAGATAAAGCAGTCACAATATGAGCAATCCATTTACAGATACATGTTTCAGGAATACGAACTTGCTCTTGATTGGACGCGTCCAAACGTTCAAACAAGTCAGTCACTGTTCGAGCTCTGTTTCTAGTTGGAGATCTAATATCACACTCAAAGGAAGCAGATCTAGTCATGTCTTTTGAATCAAGTTTGCACAGAGAGAGCCGGTGAGGTGTACTGCTTCTTCTAAAGACAGCATTGGAAGAACCAGCTTTGGGCTGTGAGGCCGACTTATTTTCAGCAGATGGACTCTGTTCTTTCAGAGACATGGCTGTACTTAATTGCTGATATGTTGACTGTACATCTAATACTGCTTTGTCTTTATCAGAGCATGTTGGACTGTCTAAGTTTTTCTCACTACTCGACTGATCGCTGGACTCATCCTCTGTGTCCCTATGAGTATCATAAATACTTGGCTCTTCTGAATCATTTGAGGTGCTGGATTCAGGCAGAATGTGCTTTGAGTAGATGCTGGGTTCTTCTTCTGATGTAGAAGTCTCCTTTCCATTCTCAGCCTCTCCAGGATTGGTTGATTCTGACAAAACCCGGTCCATGTGACTCAATAACTCCTTTGAACTTTTCACAATATCATCAACCTCACTGGTAGATTCAAATTCTTCTTTGTCGACACGCTCAGGAATTTCAGTTGCGGTGTCACTCTCCTGATTTCCTTCTTCTTTCACTTCATTATCATTGCTAGAAACACTTCGTCCAGGTAAGTGGGTTGTATGCTTGCTGGTTGAGTTGCGTCAATAGGCAACTCTCCATCCTCTGGAATACTGTTGATTCTGTCAAAACATAGAGAGCTGAGCCTTCGATTGTCTTCACTGTCAATACTGTTGATAGAAAATGCTTCCAAATTTGTCCCGCGCTGATGCTGATGAAGGATTGCCTGAAAATGGTCTTCATCATGGACACTGGCAGGGGACATCACACTGCTGTCCCCATCATATATATGAGATGAATCGTCGGAAAGACTAGAAAATGTTCTGTCTAATGGTGCCTTATGAATTTTGTCTCTAAGACTGTCTGTTAATGCAGTCTGAACTTCAGGAGTTGAACAGTGCACATCTTCTTCTGCGTTGGACCGTTTCAAACTAGAAAACCTAATGCGTTCTTTTACAGAAGATGATTTGTCTGTTTTTTCAGATGACTGATTGTCTTCATTGTGAAGAGGCATGTCATGAGACGATTCAGTTAAGTTTTGATGAGCCTTTTTATTTACATTAAGACAAGACTTAGTTTGTGACTGAGTATTATCAGAAACTACGTCATAAACACTATCAGCATTTTCTATTTTACAACCAGAATAAATATTTTTAGTCTCAACTTCATCATTTCTAGATTTCAAGTCCACAGCATGAAAGTGGTCATTGTGATCAGCACTGAAATATTCTCCTATGTAATCCCACAGTCTTCCTCCACTGGCATATTGAAGAAGAAGGTAGATAGCATTGTCGGTCTCATAGAACTTATGAAGACTGACCATGAAAGGGCAAGATGTTGGCAAAATGCTCTGTGTCCGTCCAATGTCCGGAGTAGATTTGAATATAGACTGGGGATATAAACAAGAGAAATCTTGAAATTCCACTGAGATTTCTGATGTCTTTGAAAAAAACTTGGAAGGATTTACATGCTATGTTATATCTGAATTACGAGAAACAGAAATGAAGGTTCCAAGACTAGCCATTTATCCGCATCAAACAAGATTCCTTTAAAAATAACTCTTGTAACAGTGATGGATAATGGACCGGTCACTTAATTTTGTTCTCTGAAAGCACCATACTCTAGAAGTAGAATAATGCAAAGAGATATGGAAAATAATATTACCTTTATGACAAAAGTCTCATCTGTTGACTTATCTCTTGCTAAAATGACTTTATCAATCGTGCCAAGGACCTGAAAATTGCGCAGTTCCCTTACTGAACCTCTGATGAAGGCGAATGAAGGATCCAAGTCTAGAGATGGTGATAGAAAACTGTCCACCTGTGGGTGGAAAAAGTGAAAAATTACTATGCGAGATTTATCATGGCAGAATGTTTACTTCTGTTTCATATAGTCAGTAAAATGTGGCACATAAGGAAGAATTTCTACAGTAGAAGCTTTTATTGGGAAATTTTGGGTTTAATGAGTAGCAGAGCATTGTAAGAAGATAATCTCATTGCATTGGCTTAAGACTGAGGATTTGGGTCAATCTTACTATAATAAAATTTGTTTTCAGGAAGGATTCATTGGTGGGGTTTATTCTGTTTATGATGTGCGAGTAGCATACTATCCTATCAAAATAAAAATAAAAAATATGATAAAAACTGGTACATAACATACAAAAATGTTGAAACTAGACTTATATTATTCTTTTCGAATTGATGGGATTAATGTGTCACTACTCCTATTTCACACATCATCAGTGAAATTTAAAATGTAGACTACAAGCTTATAAACTGTTCACCTTGATTAGAATTAAATTGATCTCATACAAGTGCACATTGAAATAGAACAAAATTCAGTTTACCCCCCATCGTCTTTCATCCACTTTCTCAGAAGCAAGGTGGCGATTGAATAAATCCTCTGCTTTCATTAAGTACTGAGCTGTCTTTCTCCTCACAGCATCTCTTCGGCTTTTATTTGTGTCACCTGGTATGGTTAGAATTGTGAGAAAGAAGATCGACCAAAGAAAAATTAATAGTTTGGTCTCATACAGTTTTAGTAAGGTATTATTACATGAAATTGAGAGAAAAAAACCCCACAAATGATTCTAAAATTATTTGTTGAAATAATTTGTGTCAGCTTTGTTTGTTATCACAAAAAGTCTAGAGTGTGAAATTTTAAGTACTGCATTAAATACCAATGTAAAACAATATTCTTTTCCAATACTTTATGTATTACTTTTGTAATAACATATTATTTGGAGATAAATCCAAAAACCTACTATCAGCTCATATGAGAAGAATCAAGATAATTTTAATGTGAATTACACAGTCAAAGAAGAAGTCAATAAACTAAACAGACCAACAAAAGGAATCTTACCCTGCACACCTTGTAGCAGTATACCCACACCACTTTTGTAATAAGCAAATGCTACTTCATAGTCACCGTTAACCTCACTGTTTTGAGCCATACATATTTGACTTGCCGCCAGATAAATGTAATCTTCCTTTCCTGGGAGGCATACATAAATAACTCTTGTCAGAACATAGAAGCAGACTTTAAAAAAACATCATAAAGAATAATTTTGTAAGGTATGTCTCTTACACACAAACAATTTCATTACAGTAGTAGTGGCCTAAGAAAAGTTACTGAAATGCTGTAGAAGGAGATGGGCGTTGCAGTAGGAGAAAAACATTATTACTAAATGAAAAATAATAATACATAAACAAGTTTTGATACATCTACATGAATTGATTTGCTGAACATTCTAGTCATCTCCTGTATTTTATATATTCTTATCTATTTAAAACTTATTTCTCTGGCAAACTTTCAGAAAAAGTCATTTCTGATATTGCTATTAAAAAACATAACAGTGGCAATTAAACAGCAAAACGGAAACCTTTGAAGTGGCACAATCCTTTCTGTGTCTTACCTCCTAAATCCATACTGGACACACTTTGTTCAGTTTTTGACCTTGCCTTTCGTAATGGGCTTTTGTTCATTAATTTTTTTATTAGACTTTTGGAAGAAGAACTTGAGGGAAGGCGTCTGAGTCTTGCGATCTCTCTGATCCAAAACTTTGAGAGCGTGATGATAGAATCACATGCTGACCTTTATTTGAGGAGACAGATGTTTTGGCCTTGTTATCTGAAGAGGTTTTATCTCCTTGTCTGTCAAAATAAAGTAATCAAATTGCATTAAGACAACAATAACAAATATAAATTCCCATGTTTTGACATTGTCTTATTGGATTAAAACAATCAACTTCTGTCTTCACGTTATTATCAATGATAAGGTCTATAAATTATCACTATCAAACATGATCATTCAAACAAACTGAAAGATTTACAATTCTTTCCATATTTTTGTATTTATTCATGACATATCAAACAGTAGCTACCTTTGAGATCCAGTCGAGCTCTGTGATGTCATGCTCCAAGTTCTGTACTGCCAATGTCCAGACAAATCCAAATCTCCTTTGCCACACTCAACTTTAGAAGCCTCTGAACTTTGTGAAATTCTTCGAAGAGGATCAAAGTCGTCTATCATGAAATCACTGCTTGAGGTCTTCGAATCAGAGGAGCAATCCTCGAGTGTGCTCTCATGCTCAGGTGATGATCCTGACGGTGACGTTGGGAGGTGTGAAGGAGCAGCATTTTGAGAGGCAGTTTCACTTGAAGGACCATCTGTTGATTCTTGTGTGGAAGCTGAAAATCAATATGGTTCATCAGGCTTTGACCGCTTCATCAAAACACACTTCCTCTGCACCCTTTCCCTCACCCAACCAGACTCCAGAAAAAAGATCTATTGGCAGAATTTTAAAACTTTGTCTAGACTGCCCTGAAAACAGCAACGGGATGTTTAATGTGCACAGAATGTTGCGATCTACACACAGGACCTCCTTTTAACCAAAAAACGTGTGAGAAATATTTTCACTTCTTGATCATCCTATCACTCCAGAAAGGGATGAATGTGCAGAGTTCATCCAAGATTTAAATGAGAAGAACCCTCATGAGTCGACAGGCAAAGGCTTTTGCAAGTATAGATGTTATAGGACCATCACAAAATGCCATCCCATCCCACCTCTACTAAGGAGGCATAACATGGTAAAACCTAATGGAAAGACTACATCTAGACCTTATGTCAGTTATGGGTGGATGAGGAGGTGAAGTAGAATGGATTGACAGCGAAAGTATGGAAGAGTTTCCCCCAAACTTTCCCTTTACAACCGTACAAAAGCAGTCCAAATTGAGATTTGGGACATACTGTGACAGTTGAATTCTATATTTTACAATTTCCTCATGATGTTTTTCCCTTCTGGAGTTAAGAAAATGACATTGTTGTTTTTTGTGAATACAATCAATGATGTCATGCTCCAAGTTCTGTACTGCCAATGTCCAGACAAATCCAAATCTCCTTTGATATCATTCTATATTTTTATTTTTTTATTAATACTTGATAATTGTATTGAAAATAACCTCTTATGTTATTGGTTTTGTATTACATGTATCAACTCATAACATTCTGTCCAAAATGCAAAATTTAAAGACACATGGATAACATAAAACTCCTTAAAAGTTTGGCTCAACAATTCAGTATTAAGTGGGGAGAAGATCTTTTGCTGTAGAGGCCGAAAAGGCCTAACACTCAAGGATTTTGCTTTTTCTTAAGGATTAGCACTCAAGACAGTTATAACAATTAAAATCTACACTATCTTACCTTCAAGCTGTTCCGAATTTGAGTCTGTCTCCAGATCCATTTCAGCACAAATGGTCAAGCTTTTTAAAAGCCAGCTATTTGTCCTTGGTATGTCAAGTTTGTCTTCATCAGAGATAGCAGATGATGTTTCATTTGAAATCATTGGGTCAAACATTGCAAGGTCTCCCTCAAGTAAAGAGGTAGCGAGAATAGAATCATCATCATCAGTGGCGTCAACATGTTCATCGTCAGTTGATGAATCCAGACTTATGTTATCTGCCATTTGAGGGTAATTCCATGTACCTTCAAGAGCAGTAAAACTGGTAGAAAAAAAGGAAAGAAAATCAGATCAAGCAAGAGTAAAATTTTGTGAGTTTTAATTCATTAAAATTTACCTCATCCATCATACGATTAAGAGGAAAAGCAAAATGAAAGGGAAAGGAATGAAGTAGAACATAACAGCAACATGCATCAACCACTCACCAAGAACTAAATAAGCAAAGATGGGAAAATCTATAAGAAAGGAATGGAGAGGGTGGCCTTTGTGAGAAAGAGCCAGAAGAGCAGGCCAGGATAGAGAAAATTGGAGGGATCATGTTCAGGTTTTTGGTGTCTCCTGACACAGTTTAAGGTTAGGAATATATTTCTTTCTTTCTTTATCAGTTCCCAATCTACCTTTCGGTGTATGGGTTCAGATGCCCGAGATGATCTTTCTCCAGGATGCCCTGTCCTGGCATTTTCTGTTTCCTTACAAAAATGTTAAATTTATATGCTTCAATGCCTCTTTTATATCTTCTTCCCACTTTCTCCGAGGTCTGCCTTTTGGTATTTTACCTTGGGCTTTAGCACTGTATACTGATAAAGCTGTTCTATTGTCATTCATTCTGTTTACTTGCCCAAACCATCTCAATTGATTTGTTTCTATCTTAGTTTTTATGCCATCTGCTTTGGTTTGATCTCTTATTGTTGTGTTTCTGATTTTGTCTTGTTTAGTTTTCCCTACCACTATTCTTAGATATTTCATTTCAGCTGCCTGTACTCTACTGTATTCTCTACTGTCTAAAGTCCAAGTTTCGCTGCCATAGAGGAGAGTAGGACAATAAACTTTATTGTATACTGCCATTTTGGTTTTTGTTGACAATTCTTGCTTACCTACAAATGCCTTTCCTAGATAGTTATATATATTGCACTTGCCTTTTTGATTCTCTGGCTGATTTCTTCTCTTAATTTTCCCTCTGAGTTAATCATTACTCCTAGGTAATTGCAGCTTTGAACTTGTTCTAAATACTCCCCTGCCCAATTTAAGATTTTGTGTTTTAGCTTCCTAGTTACTAGCATTGTTTTGGTTTTCTTTGCATTTACTTTTATTTAGTTCATTGTTCATAATGTTGATATTCGACTGAAGGTCACTTTCTGATTTTCCACACAGAACCAAATCATCGGCAAATGAAAGCATTGATACATTTACTGGTTTGAGCTTCCACATACCTACATTCATTTTCTTCATTTTTTAGGATGCCTTTGCGACTGAATCCATAAATATGATAAACAAAAGAGGACTTAGGATACAACCCTGTCTTACTCCTATATCTACATCAAATTCTTCTGATACATTTCCAGCTACTCTCACTGCACATGTTGGTTTATTGTAAAAACTTTTATTGGTTTCTATTAAATTTTGCTCTACATTGTGTTCTTTTAAGGAATGCCCCAGTTCGTCCCTCCTCAGTGTCAAATGCCTTTTCTAAGTCAATAAAACACAGGTGCAAGTCAATGTTTCTCTCAAGGAATTTTTCTATTTGTCTAATTGTAAATATGTGGTCTTGTACACTTCTTCCTAGTCTAAATCCACTCTGTTGTTCTTCAATCTGATCCTCTACTCTTTTCTTTAGTCTCATTTCTAGTATCCTGGCATATATTTTTCCTGGAACGCTAAGTAGTGATATCCCTCTATAGTTTGAGCATTCCATAAATGATCCTTTCTTATGTATTGGTACCACCGTTCCCTTTTTCCAGTCGTCTGGCACCTGTTTGGACTTCCATGCTTGTTGGCATATTGCATGTAGTAGTTTGTCCGCCTCTCTCCCTTGGGTTTTAATCATTTCTGGATAAATTTGATCTGTTCCTGGGGCTTTTCCTAATTTCACTTTTCTTATAGCTGTTTGGATTTCTTCAATTGATATATCTACATCTTCAGCTGTCTCCTCTGGATTACTTGATACTCTTACTGATTGATCTTTACTCCTTGTTTCATACGTTCTGGAGGGATTATGTAATTGGTGAAAATGCTTTCTCCATATTTCCATGATTTCGCTGTCTTCTTTCATTATTTCTCCTTTGATATTCTTAATTTGTCGTATTGGGCATGCTTTAGTCTTTCTCATGCTCTTCATTGCCCCCAGAACAGCTTTTGATTTCCTTGATAGCTTTCTTGGAGTCTTTGTTCAAACTCTTCCCATTGTTCCTGTTTGGCTTTCCTAACTTCCTCTTTGGCGACAGTTCTTTTATTTACGTAATATATCCTATCCTCTGGTCTCTTTGTTTGCAAGTATTTCTTCCAGGCATCCTTCTTTTCTTTGATCTTAGTCTTGACATTTTCATTCCACCATGCTGTTCTTTTCCTATCTCCTTTAATTTGTTTCCTACCACAGACCTCTTCAGTACAACTGAGGAGTGTTTCCTTATATATTTGCCACTTTTCTTCTATTGTGCTATCATTCAGATCCATCTGTCTTTCACTGATAAATCTTTTTATCCTAGATTGATATACCTGTTTTACTACTGGTTTATTTAATTCCTCTATTTTGAGTTCAGTAGCTTTCTTCTCTTTCCTTTTCTGTTTGTTTTCCTCAGTCAGTAATCTCATTTTGGCAATCACTAAGTGATGATCACTAAATATTTCTGCTCCTCTGTTTACTCTTGCATCCAATGTACTGTAAAAAGGGAGCTGCTAACTATTATGTAGTCTATCATTGACTTTTCACACCTGTCTTCATTTATTCTAGTATATTTGTGGATATCTTTATTAGGAAAAAAGGTGTCGGCTATTTTCATGCTATTCTTTAGGCAAAAATCTATGAGTCTCTCCATTTGGAGAAGTTGTTGTCTCTCCTTCTTTACCTATTACTCCTCCTGACGTTTCTACATTGTTGCCTACTCTAGCGTTTAAATCTCCTAAAAGCATTAGTTCCTGTTTGGATTTAATATTCTCTGCAGCTATTTGTAAATCATTTTCGAAGATATCTTTTTCTTCTTTAGTTGCGTCTTCGTTTGGTCCATAAGCTATTAATAATTTAATTTCTCTTCCTTTTGGTTTAATATTTACCTCTAATAGCCGTGGGCTTATAAATTTCCAACTTTCTCGTAGTTTTTCATGCCTTTTATGCACTAGGAGGCCCACTCCTGCTCTAGCTCTATCTTTGACATCTACTCCTGAGAAGATTAAAATATGATTCGGTCCTACATTTTCCATTCCTTGTCCTTTTTTCTTTGTTTCTGTAATGGCCAAAATATCTACTTTGAATTTTTCCATTTCTTCAACTAATTATAACTCTTTTCCATTTATTGCCCTAACGTTGCATGTTCTAAAAATCAGTCCATGTTCGTTTCCAAGTTTGTCTTCCAAAGATCAAGCCGGTTATCTCTCTTTTAGTTCTCTGAATCAGCTTGTTTTGGATAAGCAGGGGATTAGTCCACTGTACCTAGGTAGATGGTGGGGCTGCCACCTTGAGGCCCCCTACCAGGCCTTGTTATTTTCTGTCAGAGGTAACTCCCTTAGCCTTTGGTCAGTCAAGACCGGCTTGCAAGGCAGCAGGTTGTTTTCTGTCAGGGTTAACTCCCTTAGCCTTTGGTCAACCAAGGCAACGAGACTCGTGGAGGGCGGGATCATCTACTCCCCGTACAGGTGCTTACCTGTCCACTGCCCGGTTAGGAATATGAATAAATTCATTAATGATATTTTCATTGAAAAAATAACTCATGACAGTTACATCAACACATATCAATGAAGAAAAGAGAAAGGTATTAACATTTCAAGAGAAAAACTAATGTTTTCACAATCGTTTGGATGAAATATTTCTTATGTACTGCCTCAGCAATAAAAACGAATAAAATTTCTCACGAGATTTTAGGAGAAAATCATAACCATCTTTGTCATTGAAAGTATGGGGCACTGGCAGCCAGGTACAATCAATTGAACAAGGAAATCAAACATTCATTAGAGTTTTGATTGATTGATTGAAATTAACCCTGTCCTCCATATGCGGTGATCTCAGGGAGAATTAAGAGATAGAAGCAAGATAAAAGATAGGTGAAAGAGTAAACAGAAAGACGTATGACCTACCAGTAACCCCCACCAACCGCTCATTTTACAATAGCAACAATGAGGCAAAAGGCCATGTTGAAACTGACACAGAAGGACATGAAAATAGATGTTAAAACCCCATAGGAGCAAAGACAAGGATAAGGACAAATACAAACAAAAGAAACAAAATAATATATGGGTACCAGTTTGTGATAAGACATATGCGAAGGAAAAAAAACAAAGAAATGTATCCGCACCAGTTTGTGATGATACAAATACAAAGAACTAAAAAATAATAATAAAAGATGTATAAAAATCTGAAAACACATTTTCTAAATTAGCACATAAAATCTAAATTTTCTTAAATGAAAAAATGACATAATTCTATTAGGCTAATGGACTTTCTGTGTGTATATGCATTTGCAGAATGTCTATTCATTACAGCATTTCTTTTTCTTTTTTTACATTCTTGAATTTCCTGTCATGAATTGTACACAGTTTTAGGGTAGAACCACACCGGCGTCGGGCCCGACGGTCAGACCGGACATATTTCCGGTGGGAAAAATGCAACCTGGCTCATTAGTAGTGTTAGGTAACAAAAAAACGACGATCCGCCCACACCGAAACCCGACGTCCGGAGCTGACTTTTTAGGAATGAACGTGTTCATTCCACGCGTCCGTCGGACGAAAGGGGAGACAATTTTATAGGTTTTTCCTATACAAATTATTTCCTTTTCCCGCCACATGTCTATTAATAGCATTTTGCAAATCTCAAGCAGTGGACTGGAGGATGCATTTCTCAGAACTTGGTCTGTTGACAATGGATGACGAAGCATTGATTCTTTGCGTACAGCATCGATCGTCTATTTACAACAAGAAAGACCCGCTTCATCACAACAGAAACCACATTCAGAAGCAGTGGAAAGCTGTTGCTCAAGATATGAAATGTGAAGATCAGTAGATGTAGGCCTAAATTCATAACACTGTTAATTTTTGCCCTTTTTAATCTCACTGTCGTTGGCGCTGTTGATGTTGTTGTTGTTGATTTGTTGTGGTTGTTGCCGCTGCTGCTGCTGTTGATGATAAGGATGATGATGATGAATTGCTAAGATTGTGGTGGAGCTATATGTCGTATGATGATTATGATAATGTACCAATAAGAGACAATAGATCAAGTGATTTTGACGTGCAGTGTACATGTACTTTATTTAAAAAAAGTATTTTAATGTTACATGTCTTTCTTTTTACACTTCACCCACCCCTCTTCGTCTTCCATGTCTTATTTCTTCTCCGTCCTTCCGACTTTCCTTCCTTTCTTCATCCTTTCCATCTTTCATAATCCTACACCCCCCCCCCCCTACCTACACACCTTTTCCCGAATTGTCCTATCACTCTTTTCTAATGCACAACTAGCAGACAAACTTCATTCCATTGTAACTTGGTCCATTCGATTTGCATTGAATAAATCTTGGTCAGACTGTTGCTTACATATTCCACAATGCACTCAAATTAAATCAAGATGTTAGTTTGCCAGTGTACGCTTCCTGTTGGCGATGTGAAATAGTTCATCAATAAATTTCTGACGGCTTTCCCGTTTTCTAGTTTGTCTACCAACAGATCTTGCTGTAGTGACCACAAGAGTTGAATCGGTGTCATCATCGACTGTGCCCATTTCTTTTATTCTATCCGGTTCCCTGTTCTGAATATAGTTGTAAAGGACGCATGTTGCTTTCACAATGTCAGTAGCAAAATCCACCTGGACTTCAATTGGTTTTCTTAAAATCCTCCACATGCTGGACTAGACACTAAAAGCACACTCGATTTGTTTTCTTGCCCTAGAAAGCCGGTAGTTGAAAATGATTCCGGCAGATATCTAGCAATTCATGAAATGAACTTGGTTTCATGCGGAAATATTTTATGAATTGTTCACTGTCTTGGATGAGTTGTGGATATAGGTGGTGAAACTCACCAAGAGATTTCCGCTTTTGTTGTATGGGATGGACCCAAAATCGTCTTGATGAGCTATTGTGCCTTCGTATCCTTCTTCTTAGCCACAGTAACAACAATTTTCTTCTCCTGCTATACGCCATTTTCTACAAATGCCTGTTGTCAGACCGCCAGGTTCCGCTGGCGGTAAGGGTGGCACAGCCGGCAAAAAACGTGTGGTTCTAGCCTTATACTTACAGTGTTCTTGTAACTTGACAAAAGATATGTAATTCATATTAAGTAGAATAAACTGAAATGCATCTAGAGCCCTACACTTATAGGGATGAGTGCATAATAGAAATGTCCATTATTAGCATAAACAAAAAATATATATTGAGTACCAAACAGACTGTTCATTCCCTTGTGCTTGCCTTGTTTTTGTCCCTTGTGGGATTTTTACTTCTATGATTATGTCCTTATTCATCGCAATTATAAGAAAATAAAACATTGGTGAATACATTGTGAAATTTTCATTATCCTTCAAGATAGCTCCATAATTTCTGTGAAAATAATATCTTTCATTTTGCACCTGTCTCAACACAAAACAATTGCATGGTATAGGTATTCTTTTCAAACATACTCAGATAAGGGATCTTTTGAAGGTCCTTTGAATTCTTCCCTGGCGTTTTCAGTTTTTTCTCTGCCTGTTGAGCGTGGTTCACTTTGTAACACACCTCCTTCTTGACTCAATGGTCTGTGACATTGAGAGTGTGGAATGATAGGAACAATATCTGGTGGGGGATTTGCTGCACCACCTTGTGGTGCATTTGACAAAATATCCAATGTTGAAGTTGGCATCAATATAGTCTTTTTCTGATCAATGTTAGCCTTTGGTCGACCATCCTGAGAATCAAAAAGTGGTATGATTAAAGAAAAGTAACCTTTTAAAATAATGACCCCCCCCCCCCCAAAAAAGAAATATAATAAATCAAAATAAAAACATAACAGAATATTAGATCTAGAAAAGATGCGATAAATAAACATTATATAACAATGTAAAACATGAAGTGTAACACACATGTAAGTCTTCAGAAATTGTTGAGTTGTACACTGATATGGAAGAGTGATTTATGAAGAAACAATTAAAATGCACCCTGAATCAAAACAAACATGATATATATTTCATTTCCTCACATCAAGAAACTGCCGGAAGATCACTGATTTGTATAAGTGTGGCTGAGCAGCAACAAAGTTCAACAAGTCTACAGCACTCTGTCTTCTTTCCTCAATGACAGTCTGTTCAAATCGGCCTGACAGAAAACAAGATATTGGTATGACTATTAAAATGCATAGACATTGGTCTATGGATAAACCCAAAAAGCAAAGAACTTCCAGCAACAATGCTGTGACTTTACCACTCAATAGTTGAAAAAGCTTGAACTCTTATTGAACCTGTGGTATTTTTATTTGTTTCTCTGCCTCCCTGTGAAGAAGCGTGCATGGCAAGGATATTATATTACTCACTGGGAAAGCTCTGATCTATTTTTTCTACTAACCCGACCGGCTGGAAAAGCTGGCACAACCTTCATTGGCACCTATGCCTTTGTGAGAAATTGAGCAGCCCAGGTTACATAACAAGTAAAGACATTCTCATTATTATCTTCTCAACACCAACAAAATATTAATGCAAAATTTATATAGCGCCCCTATCCATGAGGGTCATGCTCAGTTACGCTTTACAAAGGCCAATACATACATCATAAAATACTTACATAATGTACTCAATATTTAAGATTACTATAAAATCAAGACATCTACTTACACGAAAAATGTTACAATTAAGATGAACAGTACCTAAATGACGATATGTGCTAATTACAAGATGGCCTTATGTACACGCGTGCGCACACACACACTCACACACATACATAGACACACATTGCAGGCACCAACCCCTCACACCCCATGATAGGTCGAAAGTCAGTTTTAAAAGTCTCTGTACATAAAAGTATAATAATAGTTAAAGAAGTCAAACTAAGAGATCTAAGAATAATTACATATATACATGACAGTGTTAAAGATACCATACATCAATAAAACACCAAACCCGTAACACAGGTTTTAGATAATGCCAATAAGTTAAATATTATGTGAGTCGAAAGTGAGCGGAACAACCCTGTTTTAAGTGATAGTTTAAAGGAAAGAAGGGTTATACAATTTCTAGTTTTAACTAACAAAGAATTCCATATATCTGGGGCCGAAAAAAAGTGAAAGAACGTTCGAAAATTTTGTCTTAGGGACGCTCCTTTTTAGTTGCAAATATTGTGATGATCTTTATTTCAACTATTATTAAGGTAATCTGTCGACAATTTTTTTTTTACCTATCATCATAGACATCTCAGGTAAAAAAGCTTTAACGTATTTTCTTCAAAATTTCTTCTTACCAAAAAGTTTTGGTTTTGCAAACTCCGGAAAAGGGTCTCTTCTATGTAGTGCTTTGTGAAGTGCGATAAGAGACTTGTATAAAGTTTTAAAATCATTATATCTCTTCCAGCAAATTATCTGGGGAAAAAACAAAAGAACAAAATTAAGTCAATATGAAATCAAAACACTAAAATAAAAAAAACTGTCTTATTCTCTTCAGAAAAAAAAATCCAAAGAAAAGCTGCAGAAAAGCATCACCTTCTTGTTCAAACCGTTTCAAGAGCTTGATGCATCATTTTTCGCTACTTTTTCAGTTCAGTTCTCAACATGTGAGTTGCCCACCTGACAGACACTTTCCTATAGCCTAGGATATCCGTAACCATGTGGCAAACTCATTCTTTGGATATTTTGTCTGCCTTTGCAAAACAAATTGTTTGGCTTTAATCATGCTCTCTACCTTTGAGGCCCTCTGTAGCTTACCAGGTTGTGCAATTTTGTTTCAGTTGGATCTTTACCTTTCAAAAATCTTACCCATCGCCTTATAGTGCTAAGATCAAAACAGGCCTCTCCATAAACAGATAATACTACTAATAATATAATTCATTTCTATAGCACCCACTCCCATCTTACGACAGCTCTAAGGTGCATTTTTATACATACATACATAGTAAAAAACATGAGCATACAAAATAAATAAATAAATAAAAAATACATAAAAATAAAAAAATAAGTAAATAAGTAAATAGATACATGAAAGCATAGTATAATATCATTTATAAAGGTGTACGGTACATGAATTAAAATCGCATTTGTATTAAAACAATTACTTTTCTTCTAAGAAGCATCGGATGAGGTATGTTTTCAGATGTTTTTAAAGACTGTGTCATTCTTTCATGAACGCTTGATGCTGAACAGCCTTTGGCTGTAAGAAATTTGATCACAGAATGTTGCTTGAAAGGAAGCTCTTTGAAGGTTGCCATTTAAGCTCTGACCAAGGTCCGAAACTACATGTAATGTATGCAATTTAAATCCTAAATGACGTCTTAGAGCAATGAAATTTTCTGTCGTGGTAATCAAATGGTTTGATAATACTTGTGTGTCTATTTTCATTATTCTGCAGTGGATTTTATAAGTAAAAGGTATGCTGTGACAGGCATTACATTTCAGCCCACTCTCAAATACTGATGACACAGAATAAAAAGTTATCTCCAAACATGTCAGTTCTAAGGAATTTAATAACAAATATTAAGCATGGCTAATATAGGGTATAATTATATCTTGCTTATAATTAATGAAATGTTCTTACCTCTGTTAATGCTTCTGGAGATTTATTGGAAATGTCTGAGGAATGAAAAGACTGATGGGTTAAAATATTTACCTTTTGTTTTACATAGAGCTGTGCTAACCCTTTCAAAAATAAAACAGTCTAACTGCGCAAACTAGTTCTAACTCACAAAGCGGTGTATGCAATGTTCCAGAAATCATCGATAATTCAACTTTAAGAAAACCCCATTTAGGTAAAAAATAAAAAGCCGGTCTTACTGGCAAAGAAGTGACCTGCAAACTTAGAATGGTGTCTCCGTATTTCCATCTAAATCTCTCTGAGTATCTGTTGTAAACTTAGAGCTTCTTTAAAGGTAAAATGCAGTTAACCCTTTATGGAAATACAGACCTACAGACTCAAATATAAAAAAAATGTACTTAATACATTATTTATGTATTGGTTGGCAGATAAAATATATATATTATATACTGATTTTAAAAACAATTAATGATGACATCATTTTAAAAAAAGATAAAAGAATAGACATCAAAATGTATAGAGCTAAACTTGAAATAGAGCGTAACATATTTTTGGGGTTGGTGTGCTCCTTTTGACGAACTGGTATGTTACATAGAATCTGTATCCCAAGTAGTAAAGTATGATTCTGTAATCTCAATAGACACAGATTTAATATTCTTGGCATTGACACAATGATGCATCTTCTTTTCCATTGCAGTGTACGTGAGTAGACACAGTGCTGAAAGTGTCAAGCTGTTTTAAGTCTTTTCTTACCATACACTGATTTTAGATTGAAGACAATCTAGATCACACTCTGCCTTATCTGAGTAGAAAGATCCCTTGAGTTCTCACAAATTGTAAACTACTTTTTATTTGTAAGATGGAAAACATGACCATATGTTGAGTTTCTAGGATTTAAATAACAATTTGGTAGATTTTAAGATGGTAAACCTTTTAAGCATTACAAGTTTTACAAGTACAAAAATCTAGTAGTACTAATGATAACTCTCCTGGATATTTTTATCTAGAGATCAGGATTTAAATTTTGGAAATCTAAAAGCACACATTTTGCTTAGCATAGGTAGGAAGGAGGTCCGTAGTTAGGCACATCAAGGGACATTATAATGGAGATGAAATAATTGGGCTCAGTTATTTGGGGGGGGGGGCGGGGGGGCAAAAATCAAAAATTGTAAGCGTAAGAGTCTGTTTTTGAGAGGTTGATGGCAGTTGCAGTAGTATTTCGAGACTGAATGAGACGGGTTTTGGTCATTTCCGTCAATCTGACATGATGAGAGACTCAAGAAAATGGACTGTTTGCGTGAACATGAGCAGTTCAAATGTCAATGACAACGGACAGTGTGAGTGTGACATAGGTGACTAGGACAAACCTTTCAATTGAAAGTGACCGATTTTTGTTTATTTAAAACTGACATCATGAAACATTGTAGAATTATCTAATTTGCATTAGCGAAGGTAATGATAAGACAATATAATGAAAGCCCCATATGAACAAAGACGAGACAAATACAAGGAGCAGACAGAAAAAAATCCTGTTTCTATGGGGCTTTCAATTTAATATAGGCCTATTTGTCTTGTCATTACCTTTCGCCCCGACATGCCCCTTGCCTCACTGTTTGTCTTTATCTAATTTGCATAATAATTTGCATGAGATTCAAATTTATCTCTTGTAGAATTCATCACCACAATAAAAATTGGCTAACACGCTTTAACCCCAACCCCCCCCCCATTCACCCTACACCCAACCTGAGTAATAAGCCTGACAACGGAACTCCTCGCTTGATGAATTTTATGGCCAAAATGCATATTCTTTATGTCTTTAAAAAAGAAATAGCAGGACCAGGAGACTTACTTTGCAGGTAACTTTGTAAATAGTAAATCCCTTTCTGTGCAACTGCGGATCCGTGACAGAGAAGTGCCAAATGTTGTCATGGACTGTAAGTTTGGCGTTTTGGCCGTCCATTTTTCTTTAAGGCAACAAGCGAAGATTCATCTTTGTTCAGATATTGCTATGTCGACAGTGGTAAAGCTTCTCGTAATGTATACTGAAGTTTTGGGATACTAAGAGTTCTTGGCATTAGCCTACTTCATTTTTTTCCTCAATGATCTCGATGCCCCTTCTTCCACTGACCCGGAAGAAAATATTATACTTGTCTATCCTGGAGGGGACATAACTACGAGACAACAACAACAAACTAACGGCGACTCTCTCTCAGAATGTTGATGAGTCAATCTTTGAATAGATAACAATGTCGTGTGTCAAATGATCTTCAAAGCTAGATAGATCTATAGCTTTTCTAAAAACAAAACAAAAAATATTAATTAAGAGAGTATTCTTGCTGTGTTAAGTCGTGAGTGCTCTGATTATGGGTCTTCACACAATTTTAAAGAAGATGAAACAGAAAGAGAAAGAAGTCAGACTTCTAATGTTGTATCCTTTTACTTTTTGCAGTACCAATACTCATACTGTATATTTAAATAAATCTAGATCCAGATTTTACATAGAAACTAGATCTATATCTAGATTCTAGATCTCGAGATCTAAATTTAGATTTAGAGTTACTGTTTTCCCATCATAGATTACAACACTCTGTACACGTTACAGATCCCTTGGCTGTTTACAGGGCAGTCCAGGAATTTATTAAAAATCCTACTCACTCAGTGTCTTAGTTTCTTCTGTATGAAATGAAGCCAGCAAGCTTATTAGAGATGAAAGATGACAGACGTTGAATTAGACCTTAAAGTCCTCATTACCCAGTAGTATTACATTTTAGAATGTGTACTTTATATTTTGATAATTTTAAAATTATATTTATGAATATTGTCTTGACTACTCTTCTACCATGAAAAGAATCTAACAGCTTCTAACACACCCTCTGTTAGATCACAGAAAAACAAGGTTCTTCTCTCCCCCCCTCTCCTCCCTGAAAAAATCAAACCAAAAAAAATAAAATAAAACCACATCCCACAACTTAAAAATTATACAAGCAGCAAACAGCAGGCTACAACATGAAAACCAACAACAGAAAACATAGGGTATGAACACTATGACTATGCCACATGACCACCATACGCACTTGACCAACATATATGTAGCTTTTCATTGATTAAGTTATATCCAATAACTCTACAATAAAGAGTAAGATGATTCATTTATGAGTGATTTCCCTTTTGTCTTGATGCCATTTTCCTGTTTATTTGCCAGTAGTCGACATTTAAATGTCATACAGTTTGGAGATTTTTATTCTACAGTAGTCGCTAGACAAAGGCACACTTCATAAAAGCATACTGCATAAACATACCTACAACTGCTGACCGAATTTTTACTACATATATATATAATAAAAGTGTTCTCATTAACACGCAGTATGCATAAAAGCACCCTTTTTCCTGCGCCCTAAGGGCGTGCGTTTATCAAGCGATTACTGTATATGATTAGGCTGGCTTGGCTCTTTACAGGGCAGTCCAGGCAAAATTAACAAATTCTACCAAAACCTCCGAGATCACCGTAGTTGTGGATGTAGGTAAAATCAAATCCAATATCTTTTGGCCTTCATAAACATTTTAATTTAATTTAACTACCAAGCAAACAAATGATATCTATGGAACAAATGACAAATTTTTATGAACACATGTCACACAGCCGCACCTGCAAACATAAAAGGCTGCGGTCAGAAAACAGAAGCTGCGGCTGCATGTATTCAGTGGCTGAGGTCAGAAGTTCTGGCCGCACCGACCTGCAATACTGTAAAGTATTGTTGGCCTCGTTGTGACACAACAATGTGCTATGGTTGCATTGTTTCCTGCACGCATTCACTTAAACCAAATGGGTATCGCCTTGGCCAATCAGTAAAGTTGTAGCATCGATACTGTTAATTCTATGAGGTGTTTTATGTACATACTTTACCCAATAAACTAAATAAATAACCTTGTCATTTAGTTTGAAAATACCCACATCATTTTAGAAACTGAATGAGAATAGATTTCATTGTATCTGCAACAATAACAAGATCAATTAGTGAATTGCACACAAAGTGACAAGGGTTGACTTGAAAACCAAGTCGTTTTGAGGAAATAAAGTGTCCAAATTAGATGTATGTCATTCTTTTTGCTAAATTTAAAAATAATTGTAAATTGTTATTGCTTTGTGGATATCCTTTATTGTCCTTGACAAATCTTATCAGAGGCCTTGACAATGCTGGAAAAACAACAATCCTTAAGAAATTCAATGGTGAGGACATTGATACAATCTCACCAACGTTAGGCTTCAACATAAAAACATTAGAACACAGAGGGTAAGTTGGTGAAAATTCTCTTATTTCTGCATTACTCTCTACACAATATATCTTACTGCCGTCTGGTGTTTATCTAACTAACTGATCATCTGTTAAGACTGTCATTATATTAGGTCACTTTTTAAGCCATTGTAATGAAAAATATTTCAATTTGTAGTCCCTCAATTATAAGATTATAACCCCATGATGATCCATATATAAAAAAAAAAAATACTATAAAGTTTCCAGGAAAACATCTTGATAATGAAATTAATCCAAAGAAGTTGAACATTAAAAGAAAATTTTAAAACTACACACTGTGATTATTTTCAGTTTTTCTGAAAATTAGTTATTCAGTCAGACTTTGAATTTAATTGTTCACATTCTCAGCAAATGTAAATATGATACAAATATACCAAACATTTCAAGAAATAAAATTTGCTGGGCATTTTTCTTTAAATTTTAAAAGGATATCTTTTGATCTAATAATACCATGTTTGATTTGTGATTGTTACATGTTTAGAATTTAGCAATAGCTGCTCCTCAACTGCTGTATTGTGTTTCTTTCTTTTTAGCTGTTTTACTGCTGTATTAAAGTGCTTGGCAATTGTCCCATATCTCAAAATTAGCATTAGTGGTCAGTTGGAGGAGTAGTTGCATCATTGGTAGTGCTGTGAAACTATGATTACGATGGCATTTGATTGTTTTCATGACATTGTACTTTTAAGAAGTGAACTTCAGTCTGCTTTCCTCATTTTATTCAGTTGTAAATAAGTATCCAGCTATAAATAGGCAATAATCTTGTCAGAGTGTTAATATAAAGTGCCTCATAGGCAGCAGTACTGCGTGTTCTCCAGGGTATAAAGAACTCAAAGAAATGGTCTGCTGAGGAATAAATGATGTAAAGTTGATAAGCCTTTATAGGAATTCTGATTACGTATCCATTGTTTTCATCTTTATCTTTTCTTTGTCTGCCTTTAATCAGTTCACATTTTGTTTGTAAATTGGGTAGAAAACCAAAAAGGATAATCCAAAATTGACAATCAGGGATATTTATAGAGACTGTTATGCAATGTATGGCCACTGTTTCATCAATTGACTTTTGAGAGGACACAATGATGATAAAATTGATGTGGATATAGTTGTCTTCTCTGGTTAAAGGGTAATTACCCACAGTGGAGTGAAGCCAAAAGTGATAAACAACAATAAATCAGGTTAGCAGATAACATTGATGGTCTAGGAGATAGTGAGGAAGAACTGGGCAGTCTTCTAAAACAACATGGATATAGCGTTAAAAAATACAGAATAAAGATCAACACTAAAAACAAAAAATGATGAGGAAAGGCATCAAAGACATTAAGGCAAGCATCACAGTAAATGGACAAAAGTTTGTTATAGTGAAACAACTTGAGTATCTTGATTCCATCACCAGCTAAGTAGAATCCAAACTTAAAATCCATGTGAGAATTTTTCAAATGTCAGCAAAAACAGTAACCTAAAACCGGTTTGGGACAGCTACAAAATTGACATCAGAATAAAAGCTGAAAAAAAAAAAACTGATGAGGATAGGCGTCAAAGACATTAAGGCAAGCATCACGGTAAAAGGACAAAAGTTTGTTATAGTATAGTGAAACAACTCGAGTATCTTGATTCCATCATCAGCTAAGTAGAATCCAAACTCAAAATCCATGTGAGAATTTTTTCAAATGACAACAAAAACAGCAACTTAAAACTGGTTTGGGACAGCTGCAAAATTAACATCAGAACAAAAGTTGAGAATCTTCAACTCACTAGTCATTTCTATCCTCTTATAGGCTAGGAATTAGGACTCTTAACTCTAAGAGCAGAGCTATAAAGGAAAATGTAAGCAGCTGAAATGTGATACTGCAGGAGACTCTTAGGTATCTCCTATAGAAAACACATCAACAGCAATAAAGTGAGGAGAAGAGTGTTATATTACTATGTAAATATGCTAGCTATTGTGAAGAGAGGGAAGTTGAATTGGTACGGCCATTCTAATGAAATAGAACTCACTAGAACTAGATTAGAAGGCATTTGCAGAAAGCTACATCCTTCACTGGATGGACAATGCTTAATCATCATCCTTCTTCTACAAGTACAAGATCAAATGGTCTTTCCAAACTTATCCTGCAAGGTACCACAGACGGAACAAGGAGAAAAAGAAGACAGAAAAAGAGATAGGAAGGCAAATCACAGAGTAGACAAGGAAAACCCTCTCTCAGACCCACGCAAATGAAAGCGACCACGACCCTAAGGATTATGGGATATATGATAATGATGATAGCTGAATGCCTTGTCTCATTAATTTTTACTTTCTCTCTGACTCTCTTTTACCTTAACTTTCTTTTCTTTCTCTCTCACACCAACTCCAACTCCCCCCGCCCCCCTTTTCTGTGTTTGTATCTGCCTATTGATGTATATCTCGACTTACGGGCTTATGAATTATCAAATCAATTCATTAAAAATACTAACTCCAAAATGGCAATTAGAGTGTTTGCTTCTGCTGATCAAAATGAGGTACAGACAGTGGTGTCTGCCTAAGAACCCAGCCCTCGGGAGACAGAAACATTGTGTCTTAGGCAGACCGGTTTCTAAGGTGAACTCCGACATGTCTTGTATTTTTACTTCAGTATTCAAATATTTTGTGTTGGCTATTCCCCTTGAGCATAAAGTTTTGACTAGACCCCAATAGATAAGCAGTTTGCGTTTGTTAATGTTATCAAGACAGTTGCCTCGTGTAGGCATTATGATGGTCTGAAGCTGTGCTTGAAATGATGTTTTGAAAAGTATGCAGTCTTTGCAGGTAGACAGATCAAGCCTCCAGCGAGCTGAGCAAATGAATGAAAGTTTATGACTATAACAAAAAAATGTAGTGATTTGTACAATCACTTCCGTACATGTTGAAAACATTATGTGATTGGTCATTCATTTTTCAGCCAATCAGAAAAGAGGAAAGTTGATCACAAATGCAAGACGCCCTGAGAAAACTCACAGCAATAAGGGGGCTGTCCTTACCATGCCTGCCACCTATCTTCGATGTAGCAAAGCAAACCGCGTAATTGGTTTGCCTTCACATCTTGGAACGCAACAATTATGTAATCTTCTATCGTCTGTAGTGCCCGATGAGCCAAGGCATGGTCATAGGTGGCCAGGAATGATGGACAACGTGGGTGGTGAGCCTTCCTCTTGTCTGTCATTCGACGTCTGGCACACCCGCGGACGTGTTTATAATACGTACTAGTGTCTGGACCGATACAATAGACTTCCCACCCACCTTTCTTTGATTCACTTGCAACGTATCGCAGGTTGTCAGCAATTATTAGTATTAAAATGAGTGGATATTTTTTCATGATTCTCGGCTCACGATCAGGCTGGGTTCTAAGGTGGACCAGGCTATAGTAGCAGGGTTTTAAGGGGTAGTTTTATATAAGAAAGATTCTGTTGCATGGAATTAGCGAATTCTTAGGCGGACCGGATTCCCAGGCTGACACAACTGTACCATTATATCAATATGCATTTTCAGAGGCAAATTTAATGCACTTTACAAAGCTTGCATTCCAATGCTGTGTATCTTGGATCCTGTTCCCGTTATTTTAAAACCAAACCTATTCTTTTTTCTCATGTCATTTAGTTTCAAGTTGAATATCTGGGACGTTGGTGGCCAAAAGTCTCTTCGCTCATACTGGAGAAACTATTTTGAAAGCACAGATGCTCTTATTTGGGTTGTTGATAGTGCCGACAGAATGAGAATGAATGACTGCAAAAAGGAACTCCATAGCCTGCTTCTTGAAGAAGTGAGTTTTTTATTCTTAACAAATTTAAAGAATTTTTTTTTCTTTCTACTTGGCAATAAATAATGGAGATTGAAAAAGGAAGAAAATTTACAGTTACAGGAGCAATATCTTCAGTGTAATTAAGTAGGGATAAAACGTTTTCAGTCTTTGAACAAAATTGAACGTAAGATGATATGAAACAAGTTTTTGCAAAGACATCAATTTTAAGAAGCTAGGAAAAATTGAATGATGTATTGAGTTAATTTTAACTTTTGTTTTCATTTTCCCAAGGAAACAATATTTATTGACTTTCTAATTGAGCAACATTTTAAATCATCACTGTGTATTATTATAATCTTATTATTAATATCAGAGTTCTCTAGTCAGTTTTGCTGCAAAGCAAAAGCATCAGATTACATACCGGTAGTGTAATATAATAGTCTTTTCTTCTTTATTCTTGTGCCCAATCTCTGTTTTCAATCTTTTCTCCTTTTTGTCATTGATGTTTTACCAAATCGTATCATATTTTCATATAAATATAATTCTCTCTATCTTTGTGCTGAAGAAGACAGTTCAAATGTAACACATGAATTGTACTCATTCTTTCCAGAGATTAGCGGGTGCAACACTTTTTAGTGTTTGCAAACAAGCAAGATCTTCCAGGATCTCTTACTGCTAAAGAAATAAGAGATGTAAGTTTAACTCCATAATTTTTCACACTGTTGTAGTAGAACTAGTCTTTGGCTTAAATTTGGTTTTCAGTAACTATTTGATCATGTGTTTTGTTTGTTACCTTTAATTTGTTGTCGCTCATGAATCTCATGATTTTTACTTTTCTCTAATGCGTTTAGTTTTTTTATATCAAGATTGTCTTTGAGAAGCTATAAGAATTAAGTGATTGTCTTGTTGTATTCATGTTACTCTGCCTTGAATAGTACACATGGTGACATGGTTATAGATATGCTTTGCGCATATTTTCAAATTTTGAAAGAGGTAAAAATAGACGTATGATGAGTCTCTTATTCCATGTGATACTATTTTTACAACCTATGACATAGTTTTGATTTATTTGAGTCTTTCGTTTTTCATCTGTAGAATTTAGACTTGGATTCCATCAAAACACATCATTGGTTGATTCAAGATTGCAGTGCTGTGACTGGTGCAAATCTGCTGACTGGAATGGACTGGGTGGTCAATGACATAGCATCTAGGATATTCACCATGGACTGATATCGTCACTCAATGGAATCATGTTGAATCTTTGTGTCAGGCTTTCATAAAGAATGTTCCATGTTTGTATCAAATTTGTGTTGCTTTACTTAATGTGCTCCTGGAAAGTTTTTGGCATTTAACATGTTACTCAAGCTTGGATAACGAGACATAAAAAATATTTATTAAAAATGTTCTCACACTCGTATCTAGAAATGTTCCATTTGTTTTTATAGTACACGCCATTCCTCCTATGCAGCCAACCAAAGGAAGAATGGTGTATCTGTACAATTCTTATCTGACTTCTGAATTGCAGATACATTACTGTGCCTTTTGCTTTCTGAGTGAAACAGTCATTTACATTGGTTTACTGAGTTTGAAAATTGTTCTTTCTTACACACATGTTGTTTTGTCCTTCGATTAAGATACACAGGTGAAAAAAGTTTATAGACAAGAAGAAAAGCAGAATATTGCCTTTGGTCTGCAGAATAAATTTCATGGAATTTAAAAATATATTTCATCCAGCTTGTTATATTAATACAAAATAACAATATGGGATTTTTGTAAAACTCTCTGAGTGCTGGCGTGTAATATTTTACTTAAGAAAAAGCAAAACCCCTCAGTGTCCCAGTAAATATTGGAATAAATAAACCCAACTTTCAGGAATGGTTTGGTGTATATTGATGTATTTACGAGGGAATTATCTTTCATGTTTACATCTCAAGCCCATCACATTATTAACATTCTTATCCCCCTTTTATGGTGTAATTAAAGATGCATTACATTATCCTTTTCTCATTTTTATCCAGCGCTCATATATCATTAAGCTTTGTGAAGCTTTTTAAAAATCAATCAATCTACTGTTAAATAGTAAAAATAATCAGGCTAGATATTCTTTAACATCTAAGATGTTTTTTTTATGAATGTTACTTAAAGTAAGGGGAAAAAGAGGGGAGGGATGTAAATTTAGGTAGTTTCTTTGTTTAGTCAAATTGTTTGTTTGTTTTTGTTATCATACATGATATTTTCCAGATTAGAAAGGTTCAATTGTCATTTTTATTTTAACATGCAATCAGGCCTACAGTAATCATTGCTTCATGTACGTTAAATTTTTTTCCCCAAGAGTACAATTTATGTAATGTTGTGTACCGTACGCTGAGAATGATTTGTTGTCTTGGTTGCGTAAAGTAAAGTTTCTTCAAAGCCATTAAGGCTAATAGGAGCCGGAGCTTATACCGGTTTCTAAAGCATGAAGCGGAACATGTGATATCAATCACCTCCTGGACATGACACTAGTCTGCTGCAGATGCTTTAGCTAGTGCTTGTATTTGTATCCATTTTCACCTGGGTTGAGTTGGGAAAATGCGTGTCAAGTGTCTTTTTAGTTGTGTGCATTGTATAAAAAAGCAAAGTATGCCTTGGATTTTGTATTTCTGCAAAGACACTTAGTAAGGTGTGCCTAGTCTTGGTATGAGTGTGAGGTATGCAAATTTATCATGAATTTCCTATTATATTGTTTAAAAATTAAGTTAGTCACTTAAATTTAAATTATTATGTAATGTTATTTTTCAGGGGATATTTATGCAGCCATTTTGTGATAGCATTTTTTAAGAAATTTGAACTACTGCCAAAAATCATGATAAAATTAAAGATATTAAAAAGACGATTAACGTGAAGAGTAAATCTGAAAAGAATGGGCTCATGTGTTAGTGGATTTTTCAGTTTTACTTTCATCAATATATTCTGATTGATAACATTGTCTTGATATAAAATAAAGCTTTCAAGCTTGTAAATAGAATTTAAACATTGTAAAACCGAAAAATGAATTAAAACAATAAAAATTCAATCTCAAAAATGTTTGTTCAGAAACTTTCTTCACGATGTGTTTGTAATGTCTCTTTCAATTATTCAATTGTGTTAAAAAATGCACATCAACCATTTTACACGACATCTTTTCAGTTTCTATTTTGTGTTTACTGGTAAATTAATCAAAAGCATATATCTATTGGATAGGGATTCATTTAGAACCAAACAAGAAATGATAATGATGCTGGAATGATAGTGTTGAAAATATGCTGCAGGTGCAAGTTTGTTTTGTAAGACAGAATTACAGAGCCTGATTACATGGAACTTGGAAAGCTTGACATTTTTGTAGACCATAGCACTATTGGATTTGACTGATGTCCAAAGTAAAAATTGTAAGGCCTTTATCAAGCACAATTTTCAAGAAGGATATATTATTATTAACTGTCAACATCGTAAAATTCAAGTCACCCGCCCAGTTGAACAGAGGAAAGTAGACAATGATTCCTTTTTCAAGCATTCATTAATTTTATTATATCTTTAAAGCAGTGACGGTGCCATCCATGCAGCCTATTACAATCTCTTGTAAATTGTCTCCATCAAGGTCAGCTGTGGCAATGTTACTAACCCAGTCGCTTGTTGGATATTCTGCAGCTAACTGAAAATATATTCAGTGAAAGGTAAACAGTTATTCAAATTGCTAATAATAAACAAAGAAATGAATGCTGTGTTATTCAGTTTGTTCAAATAAAGTTCATCCCCACCAATCTGAATGCTGACAATATTGGTTTTTAAGGAACATATGGCTCAGAGAGGCCAATTTCATCAATAGTTGATAATATCAGTGAACATCTTGACACCTTTTTGTGTGATGTATGGATGAATGAAAGAGAGGACTAAGGATGAAAGAGGACTAAGAGTGTTTTTAGCTTATGCTATAGATATCATATGAATGGCTTCTCATTAACATGAAAGAATGAACCTGGAGAGAGATAGAGAATGTGTGTGTGTATATGAGAAAGATGCTAATCCCTGACTCTGATGACAGTGATGTGATGAATAAATGAATGGCAAACTTTATCATACTTTCCTAGCATTTTTTTATGCTGTAGACAATTTGACCAAGAGAAATTTTACAACTAAATGAAAAAAACAGCCTTGCGTTAATATTATGGTTTTTCAGTTTTGTTGTTAAAATAACTTAAAATGTTGTCCTTTGGATAGTACCTGTCCGTCTTTAAACATAAGAAGAGAACTAAAGTGCCCAGCACATAGGAGTACATCTGAATTACTGTCTGTATCTGAAAGAGTCCAAAGGCTTGTGATTGGTGTTTTTGCATTGACATAGTCATCTGATGTAACCTGTATGAACAAAAAATGAAAACGATAGATAACGAAAAACAATGAATTTGGTAGAAAAGCTGAAACATAAAAATTGGCCCATAATATTTTGAAACATTAAAAACTTATTCTAAGTCTTTCCAGTTTTTCATTTATTGACTTCGTTATGCTAATAATAAAAATAACACTAATACTAATAATGATAATAGAGAAAAAAAAAGATTTTCTATGCATCTTATTTGTTATTTTTAATCTCAGTTTGTTCTATAGAAGTTTCATAACTAATGTAAAGTGCAGCTTTCGCAGGGCATGATTTTGTTGTTTAAAATATTTTAGTATTCTGTATAAACAGAAGCAGAGGCATCATATATTATAAGCAACGCTAACGAAAAGGACAAGGGGGCTTGAAAAAGAGGAGAAGAAAAAAGATAGAAAAGAAGAAGACGGTAGAAAAAGGCGAAAAAAAAAGAAGCAAAAAATGACGAGAAGAGAAAGAAGGAGAACAAATAGAAAACAATCATGAAGATGTAGAAGAAGTTGAAAATATAGTTTATTTACATTAAACTGATGCATTATGTAGACAGCGCCATTGCTACACCCTAAGGCAATCTGTTGACAATGGGTCTGTGACATAGCATGGGAGTTTGAAGGAAGATTCAACTTGCCTGTTGAGACAAATTTTCCCTGTGCCATCTGTGAAATGCAAAAATTATATTCATAACTTTAGCATTTGTTCCCACTTTAAAGCAATTATTCATTAAATTATGAAACAATCACAATACTTCTGGTAAAGAGGTTACATTTTCAAGAAACAAACACCCCCATCCCCTCTCATATCAAATGCAGTACATTAAAATACATACATTATGTATGTATACATGTATATATTGGTCATACTGTTTGTCTTCAAAACACACATACGCTCACTAAGGGAGTCAACTGTTCCCTCATAACCTACAACTTGGCTAGCCCTGTGTTGTTCAAGATCTAGACATCCCCTTAAAAGTAAAAGTACCAAATAAATAAACAGAAAAGCACAGATGTGACAGAATCAACACCCCCGTAAAAAAAAAGAAGATGAGCCCCCCCCCCCCCCAACAACTCCAAGATGGGGCAAAAAGAAAATACAGAGCGAGTTGAATATTTTCCCCTGTCAAGAGTATTGACATTATGCTTCAAAAGTAGGAAATAAAAATGTACAGAGGAAAAACATATTTTTGTATACAGGATCCAGTTAAGTTGAATTATATTATTATATATAATCAGTGCCTTATCCTCTAATTTATATGATAAAAAGTTAGTACTCTAAAGACAGATCAGGATAATTTAAATTCTTTATCATATCTTTGTCACCTGTCTGAAATCCAATCTATTATTAAATCAATATTAGTTATTATTATTGGCATACAATAGGTACTAAACTAAATGGAAACTTTTAAATATTCACAAGCTTGGGAACAAAGAAATTTTCTCCTAGCACAAATATACAAAGACAATTTCTTTCTCTGTTCCAAACACAAAATAAAACAACATTCAAAGGGAAAATGACTAACCGCTGTGACATTGGCAGGTGTTTCAAGGGACGAAACCAAAGAGCCTTGGCATATAATGTGTATCCTTTTAGCATTGTCTGATGCTAAAATGTATTTACGCTTGTTTCCACTGGAGTCTATCATTTGGGCGGCAAGAAGACATAATATCTTCACTGATGATGATGGATTCTGTTACAACATGCAAAGTATGAAATAGATAAACAGTGTGGCAAGAATGTTGATGTGACACTTGATAAAATGACAATTAGGGACATTCAATAATGCAGCCATGGTGACCAATATTGATTTATAGCACTTTTCTTGGTGATAGTAGTATTTTTCTACTATTTGATAATTTCATTCATTATCTTTTAAAAACTTTAAAGATGTCTCTATCAGTGCTTATACTAAACGATCTCCTAAACCTGAAAAATTATGTACAATGACATTGATGTTTGAGTGAAGCCATGAAACAAGTTGGTCTACATATCATTCTTCTACTGGCCCATGCATATATCAGGTATCTTTCAAAAATCCATTGAATCTTTCAACTGTGATAATAGAGAATCAGTTTGTGTAATATGTAATAATCAAGTTGTTTGATTTCTTCATTTAACTTTTTTTTTCTTCTTCTTGTTTGGGACTTGTCAGAGTAACTTGATCTTGCTGTATCTTTTCATCTTGGAGAAATACCCCAAGAATCCATTGTATCAATTCTTTAAGCATCTTTCATTTCATAAAAGGAAGTATACAAAGTATGGTAATTACTTTACAAAATTATTCAAGGTAAAATGAAATAGTGAATATTTACCTTATTTGAAAGGCCATTGAGATTAATCCTCCATAATTCACAAGAAGACGAAACTCCAAAAATCACACCAGAATCATTTGAGCTTACAATCACAGCACAGCCACCTAAAACATGTAAAAAAAGATCTTTGTATATCCATAGTTGCATGTGTATTTCTTAAAAGTTTTCTTTACAAACTAGTATCTTTGGGCAGAATCATGAATTCAAGAAAAGTGTTAATGATATAAATTACCTTTCTGATGCAAAGACTCATCTTTGTTGTTGCATGGATATTAAGACTCAAGCTCAATTTCTTAATGAAAATTTATAACACTCTCAGTGCTGCCCTGATACAAGAAGGAGACTGAGAAAATATGAACAGAGATTGAAAGGAGAAGAGTATCGGGGTAGGAAAGGCCAGCAAATATTATTTTTATTGATATATATCTATATATATCACTTCATTGTGGCGTTTTTTATGTTGAAAATTTTATTTTCATGAGAACAAAATCTTAGATGAATAGAGTGAAAATATAAATGAAAACATGATTCACCTTCTTCCTCCATAACAGTGACACACACAAGGCTGTCTGAAGAGAGGTTCTGACGTGAAAGTATTTGCTGATTGCAGAAAATGGTTAGCATTCCACATGAATCACCAACTATCAAATCATTGTGATAGAACTTTGTGACATCATGGATTGAAAGACACTGTATTGGACCACTCTTTGTTTCTAATGTTGTCTGTTGGAAGGAGAATGGAAGAAAAGATAAAAGAATAATCTATTTCTATCAATCCATCTATCTAAGCATCCATCCATTGTCTATAATCAATCTATCTATCTGTCTATTACATTATAATCTATCATTCTTTCTATCTATTTGTCTCTATCTAATTTACGAGTTGTACAATGATGTTTTCAAATTTACAAGACACACAATGCCAATCGATTTGCAATCATTTGATGGAATAGATTATTTCTGTTCATAAACACAAAGCCTGACATGAAAAGAAGATGATTTTATCTGGGTCTTTTAAATCTTTAAGAAACCATGTCTAGATCTGCACATTTAGGATAATAAAAAAAAAAGTCATCCTAATGACCCACAATGCTTGACCCGCTATGCTTGATACCTAATGACAATAATTAACAACAAAAATTCTCAGATGCTTTAGACTCATGGAGGCTTTTGCTAAGAATGTTTTAATTGATATTGTCTCTAGGAGAATTTTCTTCTTTTTGACTTTGGCTTACAAGGCTCCAAGTGTCATGCTGTGTTTTAATGCATCTATAGAATGCAACTTTTTCTGTGGTGTTGATTTAAAAATGATAAATTAATAATCTTTTCTTGTTCAACATGTTGCTTCTGCTTCTATGATTAGTGTTCAGAACTCCAAAGAAGCTAATATTATGATTTTACTTTAAGATCATAGTATGATGTCCATTTTTTAAAACTTATGAGGAACAGAAGAAACATGGACAAAATTGCTTCAAGCTGACTTCAAAACAATCCTGACAACCTATAGCAACAAAGTCATTCCATAAATAACGAACACGGAATGAAAGCAAAAGAGCCGGAGACAGTTAATTTTCAACAAGAATACTAATTTGAAACACAAGTCTTTGTGAATAGGAAATTGATATTCCTAAAACTTCTTATGCTCGAAGTGCTCTCCCTCGTTTTGCAAACAACTGTGTCAATATCTTTCAAAAGTATTGATGGTATCTCTGCAAGTCTGTGGAGGATGTTTGTGATGATTGTCTCTTTCTTTTATCTAAGTTGGTTTATTGTGTTGGGTCTGTTCTTGTAAACTCTGGATTTGAAATACCGACTGTGGAAAAAGTTTAGCTGATTCAAATCTGTGGTATGCACCGCCTGTGTAATTTCAGTGTGCCTAGACAATTAGGTCATTAAAGCCATCTTCCAGCGATGGTATCCCGTTTGTAATGTGTGGTGTTGCTCCAGCTTGCATAAAAACCTTTGTCTGGCATAACAACAACAAAAGGACTGAAAATGAAGATGTGTGACATCACTTAATGACGTTTCATGATGGTACCAACTAATGCGATTGACACTGTCATGTGATTGCAATAAATGCACTCTGTGGAAAGCTGAGAGGCTGAATTCTTAGTACAAAATTCAAATACATATAATCTGTGAATATGACAAGATGACTATTTGAAATTTAGCACCTTGTGTTAACAACTATTCTAGTATCCTGTGCCAAAGATTCATTAAAAAATCATGTCTAGTCCTCTCACAATTTTTGCCACACGTAATATTTGCAATCAATAAAAAAGTATTCAAACTTCATAAAAAATAAAATAGAAGTTCTAAATGATCATGCTGTATTATATAACAAAAATTGGGAGCTAGGAAAGAAGTACAAATGTTGAATAGGGCGGTAATGATCGTGGTCAAAATAAAATGTATCCATCAAGGTTTCTCTATGTCTCGTTCATTTAGAAAAAATATGAAAATAAAAGAACCTCCAACCCATAACAGTTATAATGATAGTTATATTGCCAACCTGAGGCTGTTCAGAGGGTGCTTGTGCTGAAATGTCATGAAGTCTCACCATCCCATCTTCACATCCAAGAATCAAACTCTGTCCTTTTGCTCTGTCATGGAAGATAGTTTTTTAAACACAAAAGTATAAGATCATTCTTATTAACTCACTTTTGCAAAGAATGGTATGTCAAACAACTGATTTTAACAGATTTTAATTAGGACTAGATATACATTCTATAATTTCAATATCAGAAAACAGGTAGTGGAAGCTTTGGGTCTTAAAAAAAATAGAAAGAAACCTGCCACATAAATTACAACTAAGAACATTTTTTGTCTTGAAATGAAAGACCAACTAAAATGAAATACCCCTTACTCTTCAAATTTATAGTCGACTCTGGTTAATTGCAACATGACGGAACAGTAAAATTGTTGCAATTATCTGAAGTTGTAATAAACCGGATTCCACTGTGGGCCCAGTATGTAGGGTCATTTCAGTACTAAATATTTTTTGCATAGATAACTTTGTCCTCTAAGTTTCACAGACAAAGGACCGTCATGAACATTCTCATCTGTGTAAAAGTTATATACCTTCAAAAATATGCTTACCAACCAGCAAAGCCTACTACAGTTAAGTAATTCAATTCATTCCTTATGTTGAGCTTGTTGTGTCGTAGCTACAGTGTGTGTAGCGTGGGATAACTGACGCCACTCCTTTGATCTGAATGATCAATCGACGGCTGCCCACTCGCTTATTGGCTGGGGAATGTCATGTGTTTCTTATTGTACCATACAAAACTATGCTGCCCAGTTGTCATGTCTCTCTCTGCATCCTTTACTGTCTGCTAGACCTACAATCAGTGTCAGGCCATTGTGTCATTATAGTCTATGCGAACATCGTGAAGCAAAGTGTGTAAGTAGAAAAAAAAGCTGACCTAAAATCATTAGGCAAGATGTCACTGGGGTTGAGATTATCCGAGCTGAGTTGCGATTAATCATGTTTCTGGTAAAATTTGCATTTTAACGGAAATTGGGATTAACTGGAGTCGATTGTATATAAAATGTAATATATATGTAAGACAAGCATGCCCATAAATAATGATGGATTATGATTTCTCTTTATTATAAAGCTGGGTCTTTTGAACTTTGACTGTGGTTAACTCAGAAACTACTCTTGTATCAGTTACGGGTGATATATCATATAATATGAAGTACGATAATTAGATCAAATTAGTACTCGATACTGAAGTAACGTGGTCTTTTTATTGTAATAACTGGAAATCGAGAAATTAGATCTAATATAAATAAAAACTTTTGTGGATCGTAGGCAAAACAATCTTTTTCCAATCAATCAAAATGCTGATTTGATCCATGAGTTTATTCGCTAAGAACCTAGAAAGCAGACTATTTGAAATCTACACATATACGAAATATATATTTGAAGGTTGTGGGTGCAGTAGTTCCTGAGTTAAAAGCGGTCAAAGTAAAGTTAGAGACGTTCAGCTTTATAATAGTGTAAAAAACAAATCATTTCCTCAATAAAACAAAATTTCCCCAATATAATGGTGGTAGTGTGTGCCTGACTGTGGGAGTCCTTCTTTATTATGTCCCTTTTTAATGGGGGTGTCCACTCTATAGATATATCTTTAGCTAAATATTTTTTGTTCTCTAATTTTTTTTTTATAATGGAGGATGTAAGTAGGCCTAATTTAAATAGCTAGATCTACATCTCTCTGGCAAAGAGCTAGGTATCACCGCAGTGAGTTAAGTGAGTAAAGTAAGTATACACCACAGTGGTAAGCATTTATTATAATCAATTCTAATCTATTTTATTAGTATCTATTCAGTTGAGTACAATAATAGTATGTTATGGGACTGTGTAATGTAGGTCTAATATATTTATGAACATGGTCATTTGTGCCCATGAACACTTGTCCTGAATGTCCTGTAATATCCACCTGAACAAAGTTGCAATGGTCAATGTCGTAAATTTCTCCGTTAATTTTACACTCCATATCTCTGTATACGCTGGAAGCTTCATATTAGTGTGAATTGAAGTTAACATGTATAATTCGAAGTTCGTTTTCTCATGCTCTTTCGTCACCGAAAATGAAAGTAGAAAATATTACAAATTTCTCACTTATTTCTGTTTTCCTATCTCGAAGAGATAAGAGCTTCATAATATGCTCGTCTAAAAAGTGGATCGACATGTTAAAGAAAACATCTTTTCGATGATATTCCCTTTATCACATTATTATGCGCGATGATCCTGAAATGTGTCTGATGTATCACAGCCTTGAACGTTTTATTGACTTTTTTTTAATTGAAATATTATATTTCTAATTTGTAAAATGAGATAAATAAATTATTAATCTTGGGATATTACTCTTCTGCATTGAAAAGTATAAAGTGGTAAACAGCTTCAAATGAAAACAAGACGAAAGCGAAAGTAACATTCCGGATAACATATATCTATCTTATTAGACCTAAGTATATCTGGATCTATCTCTATATCTTAAATCTATATCCAATGTTACAAGTTCTCGTATAAAATATAGATTGACCTGGACAACAGTTCGGTATTCGACCCTACAAAAGAAAGAAGATTAAGCATGGACAGTGACCCTAACTATCAACAAAATAAACCTTTATTTGCTGCAGGTGCTGGAATCTCCCAAGGTCCGCTGTTTGGCGGTGCAAGTGCAAGTGGTAAGGAACTTGGAAAATTCAGAAAAAGAACGCCAAACCATTGATGTATGGGCACTATAGATTTTATGAGGGTCTTGTTTCAATCAACATTGTCTAGGTGCTGATGAAAACATTGGCTGTAGTTATTCCCAACCGTGCTGGAAATACTAATTTTTTTTTTTCCCAACCTTATTACTGAAATCATTTATTGTTGTAATAAGCTTCATTTTGTCTAAATCCATGTTGGATATCTGTGAGGATGCTATGTTTATCAAGGTAATCCATTATGTTACAATGTGATGTTTTAAATGCTTTCCAATAATAGTTTCGAAAACCTTCAGTTTTGCTTGTAGGTTAGTTTTTCTTTCATCGGAAAGCCAAATGGTCTGCTAAACTCAATACAATAAAACGAAATTCAGATCGGCAGTGCCGTGGTTCTCTTTGTCTGTAGATCTACATTGTATTGTAGACATAGGGAAATGCCAGAGTATTAGCAATTTGATGTTGACACCGGTATCCACCAGATGAATGAAGCGACTGACACCTACGGTCCGCATGAGCAGGCAACACTTGCAGCATTGCCACCGGCATTGGAATATCTTGGCCATATCACAGGGAGCGCTATATTTAATGCGAATGAGAAGCGCATTTTCACTGATAAAAGAATGATGGTGGTCTGGATTAAAAGTGAATTAGGCCATTTATCGTTTGATGCAACGGTTACCTAGTGTTGAAAAACAAACAAAGAAACCCAGTGTTGTGATCGATAAGAACAGAGAAGGGGAATATAAATCTTCTAGAAATGTACACAGCTCTTTTCTTCCTAATCTTTCTTATCCATCCTCTTCTCCTTTGTTTTAAGTCTGAGCTCTAGGCTTAAAGATATGATTGATAAACATTATGTAATCAATGATTATCTAGGCCACACCCTCCATGCATTCAGTATTCACCTAAAAGACGGTCCAGTTAAGAGTCTACATTTTGTGGTCTCCTGAGGATCAGCTTCTTAGCAGAGACTAATCTATTTGATTAACAATTTTTCTTTCACCTTTTCCGATATATATACTTAAACGTAGATTACTTTTCTTGAAATAAAATGTTTATATCAACTTTCATTTTTTGTAGAGCTTTTCTTCACATATAAAACACATTCATTTAGTATTAGTTTTAAGAGAATCTCTCATAAAGAGTGGATTTGTTTTAAGATGAAAAACCTTGATGATAGTATTTTTATTCATGACTAGAATTGTACTTTATTTTTGTAATGTCTAGATAATGGCAAAGAGGAAGGGACTGGCTTGGAATCTCTACAACTAGACATTGCTCCTTCTACACTGGATGCTATTTTTGCTGTTCAAACTAGTCATCCTGCAAAGCCTGTTCCTCAGATTCATTTAAGCAGGTAATTCTGATTTTGAAGTCGACTAAAAACTAAAAGATTTCCTATTCATATACATTTCTCCCAAAATGCTTCACATCCAAGGTTGATTTTTGGGCTCTCATGAATCATCTTCAATTTTCACCCAACTATCAATAAATTCATTTCAAATCCATGTAAGTTTCCTATGACTAATCATCAACTGTTGCTTCAGCTTCACTCTATGGTAGACTGATAGCTATGGTAATTTTGATGTAACATGCTATTCAATTTAATGTAAAATGGTAAAGTTAATAATCAAAATACGATTATCATGTCATTGTCTGTCTAATGTAATGGGCTATGCTTGAAGGAGGGAATTTTATTAATACTTCAAAAACCCCCCTTTTAAAGTGCGAGCATGGTAATAAATAGGTTAACTCTAAAATTGTAATCATGGTATGCAGCATGTACATGGGTATAAATAAATTACAGAACTTTGCTGTTTAGGATGAAATACCTGTTTGAATTAGAACTGTTTAGCTATAAACTTTGGTAGGGTTTGATGTACAGATTAATTAGGCCACATCTTTGGAATACCAAGTGAGATTTTCATTTTTAAGTTTGTATGTAAGAATTTACTTGTGCAGACTGCTACTGACTTATTAATACACACTTACTATTTGTTTGTAGAACCGAGTGGTTAGGCTGCTGGACTTCGGATCATGAGTCCTGGGTTTGAATTCTAGCAAAGTTAGATCCGATGTTATGTTCCTTGGGAACAACACCACAAATTTTCCCTACTCGACCAAGGTGTGCGGGTACAAACATTAGCTTGGAAGTAAAAACCTACGCCAGACTAGTGTCCTGTACAGGAGGTGTTTGTTATTTTCTGTTCTGTTTCACGCTATAGAAATAGGAAAAGCTCCAGCTCTATGGGCCATAATGGCGTTGAAGAAACTTACTACCATTTCTTTACAATTATGATTAAACTGTAAGATGTCAATAAATATATCTATATTCTTTATATTGTAACCTTTTTAAAGGAACTCTCAGGTCTTTTTTCATCGTTTACTTTATTCAACAGAGAAGAATTCCCTGATGATAATCAGTTGAGTCCTGATCATCAAGCACAGAAAAGAAGCATACATCTTTCCTCCTCTGAAGGTATATATATATATATATATATATATATATATATATATATATATATATATATATATATATATATATATATATATATATATATGTATGAGTATGAGTATGAGATTGTTGATTGGAAGTTTTTTCAAACACATTTTAATTTTGATATTAATTACCAGTCAATAATAATTATTTCTTTCAAATAGCATGTATCCAATAAAGTATGTATTATATTTCTAGATAATCTTTTTAAAGTATGTATTATATTTCTAGATAATCTTTTATATCAATTTAAGAAGAGAAGAAATTGTGCAGCCGCCTTGATATGAAAATATCAACTTGATCAATATATGCATTTTGTAAAATATGTGCTCAGTCTTTCATAATATCTGTGCAAATTTGTCACGTGGCATGGCAAAATGAAATAAAAAGAAGGAGATCAATGATTATATATGGTACATCAAAAACTTTCCAAATAAGAACTGACATCTGTTAGTCTTTTAATTGAAACGCTTACGCTTACTTGTCTGCTTTGATATACTGTGCATCAAATTGTGAACAGATATTTTTAGAAAGTGTGCAAAGCACCTGCTCTCAAATAATGCATGAGAAGTCAATGTTTCATATATATTTAATTTTAATTTCAATTCAATTTCAATTCAATTTCAATCATCTTTATTGATCCTTTAAAAAAAGGAAATTATACTTGTGTTATCACAATTTCCGTTTGAAAAATATAAGAATTCATCAGTGCATCTGAATTAAAAACAAATTTAACTTAGTTAATCATTAAATGTTTAGATTTTAGGAGAAGTATACAAAAATTCAAAGGTGGGTAAATAAATAGTGCGGTGAAACAATATACATTAAAAATAATAATTTAAAATTTTGAAAAGATAGAATAATTATAGACAAATCAGTTTAGCTTCATACACATTCATTAACCTATCATAAATCATTCATTCACCATCCATCAATTTACATTTCTTAAACATTGTGAGGAAAACGCCATTGTGCTTTCAAAGTAAGGTATGGTCAAACTTTCGTATGGCGCTTGGAAGAAAAAGATCTAAAATATCTCTCAGTGCAGGAGTCGACCGCTTCTACTACTTGTTTTGGGTATGGAGAAAAGAGGGTGGATGTTGTCTTTAAGTATACTCTGAGTTTGATCTTGCATTGAATCTCATACAGATCTTCAAAGTTCTCCGGCTCTACATCATTTATGAGTTTCCCTATGTATTTCAGTGTCCTATTAAATTTCTTCTTTTCTCTATCTCTTGTATTTCCTCCCCATGCAGTTATACTAAAAATAATAATACTCTTTATGCAAGCTTGATGGAAAAGTCTTATTAGAGTGTTATCAATTTGAAACTTATAAAGCTTCCTCATAAAATACATTCTTTTGTTCACGTTCTTTAAAACTTTATTTGATTGTTTTTGCCATTCTAGCTTCTAGTAAAAAATTATGCCAAGATATTTATATTCATTAACTTTCTCAACCGTTTCATCTTTTATAACAATATCGTTATGGACGTTATTTGTCTTCCTAAAATCAAAAATCAATTCTTTTGTTTTGTTAACATTAAGTTGTAAATAATTGTCATCACACCATTTTACAAACCTTTTGATTTCTTGAGCATAAGTGATTAGATCTACTAGTATAGGTGCAAGGACAGTCCCCTTGGGTGCTCCAGTGTTTGTTACAATTACTGACGAGTCAAAAATACCATTCTCCGATTTTAATCTAACAAATTGAGGTCTGTTGGTCAGAAAATATCTGATTTGAACGCATCTCTGTGTTATTGTATATTGTAAATTATTATTTTTTTCTTTTTCTTTTCTTTAAGATGAAGGGAAACTTAGCGATGATGAATACAGGAAAAGAAAGAAGAAAAGAAGAAGGAGAAACATAAGAGTGCAAAGAAAAAGAAGCACAAGGAAAAGAAACACTGCTCCAGGAGCCCAAGTCCCAAGAGGTAAATTGATTGACTTGTACTCATATACTTATCATTTAATGTTACAAGTTTAAGATAATTTATACAGCTGCTCTTTTTTATTTTATACATTAAAACCTACCATATGTACAGTACTGGAAGATAAATAGAGCTGAGATTACACTACATACTGAACAAATATTTAAAAAAAAAACAAAGATTGTAAAAATTATCAATGTTTTACACGTAGAAATGAGAGGAAAAAGCAGGCAAAATAAAAACAACTTGGACATTGTCGATTTGTTATAAGCCTAGCTGCACATATATTTCCATTATGGTTAATCATATTTATCTGATTTAAAATTGTTAGGATCAAAGCTTTCCAAAATAATTTTTTTGTATGACTCATTGCTTTCATTTTTATCCCATCAGGTCTGCTATTAACAAGAAAAAATTGCCAAAGACAAGGTCTTTTTTGGATGATATTCCTAACTTATCACCAGAGGATGCTTTTCGAATGGACAGACAATCTAATAGAGATTTACTTCGATATCAATCTGTCTCTAAATTCCATATTGCCAAATACAAACCATTTCGCTATTCATGTCTTGGAAATGAAGAGATTTCATTGCCATATCCAAAAAGGGAAGAAAATTCTAACAAAAGGAAGAAAAAATTAACAGACTGTAGATACTTTGGAAAAGGCAATCGTAAAGAAATATGGAAGAAGGCTTTTTTTTGTGCGTCTCGGCCTGCTGACTCAAAAACAGTCATGTCAGTTGATTTTATACATTTTCCAAAAACCAAAGAGGATGGAACTTTACCCGGTTTGCTTGGTGGCTACAGCTGTTTAGACAAAGCAACAACTTTAATTTCATACGGCAAAGGACTGCTAGATAATGAAAAGACACACAAGGATGATATGTTTGTTATGGATGAAATCTTTGAAAAAGTTGGTATGTTTAATCAACAAACTAGAGAAGATCCAACCAATGTAGAACTGTGGTTAAAATTTGTAAGTTTTCAAGATGACCTTGCAAAATTGAACAAAGGCTTTAGGTATACCCCAGTCAGCTTGCGGGATGTCTTCCAGCCACCGAGATCAGTGATAGAGAAAAACTGTCCATTCTTGAAAAAGCAATTGAGTTAAACCCATCTTCTCTCGATTTAAAGAAAGCCCAACTAGAACTTTATCAAGATGTATGGGAATCAGACAAGGTAAATGTGATGTTCTTGTGCTCCATTTTGTCTGTCTCATGAATGTGAAATGAATATATAGATGTAAGATAGTGGAAAAGTATGTTTCATGATAACAGATGGCAAATTTTTCTTTAGACATATGCCATATTAAGCTGGTAAATATTAAGAATTCTTTGCTTGACTTGCCATTAAAGACAGTGGCACTACTTGGGTTATATTGTAAGCATAATTTTGGAGTTCAGTGGGTAGTTATGCCTGAATGTCTTTCTTTCTTTCTTTATCAGCTCCCATTCTACCTTCCGGAGTATGGGTTTAGATGCCCAAAATGATATTTCTCCAGGCTGCCCTTTCCTGACATTTTCTGTTTCCTTCAGTGAAAGTTAAATTTCTTTGCTTTAATGTCTCTTTTATATCTTCTTCCCACTTTCTCCAAGGTCTGCCTTTTGGTCTTTTACCTTGAGTTTTAGCACTGTATACTGATTTAGCTATTCTATTGTCATTCAATTCTGTTAACATGCCCAAACCATCTCAGCTGATTTATTTCTATCTTAGTTTTTATGCCATCTGCATTGGTTTGATCTCTTATTGTTGTGTTTCTGATTTTGTCTCTTTTAGTTTTCCCTATTACTATTACTCTTCTTAAGTATTTCATTTCAGCTGCCTGTACTCTACTGTGTTTCCTACTGTCTAGAGTCTAGGTTTCATTGCCATACAGGAGAGAAGAACGATAAACTGTGTTGTATCCTGCCATTTTGGTTTTTGTTGACAATTCTTGTTTACCTACAAATGCCTTTCCTAGATGGCACTTGCCTTTTGGATTCTCTGGCTGATTTCTTATCTTAGTTTTCCCTCTGAGTTAATCATTACTCCTAGGTAATTGTAGCTTTGAACTTTGCCCAATTTAAGATTTTGTGTTTTAGCTTCTCTAGCTATTAGCGTTGTTTTAGTTTTCTTTGCACTTACTTTACTCTCATTCCTCTTTTATTTAATTCATTATTAATCATGTCGATATTCGACTGAAGACCCCTTTCTGATTTTCCAAACAGAACTAAATCATCAACAAATGAAAGCATTCATACATTTACTGGTTTGAGCTTCCATATATCTGCATCCATTTTCTTCATTCTGGAGGATGCCTTTGCGACTAAATCCATAAATGTGATAAACAAAAGAGGACTTAGGATACAACCCTGTCTTACTCCTATATCTACATCAAATTCTTCAGATACATTTCCAGTTACTCTCACTGCACATGCTGGTTTGTCGTAAAAACTTTTAATGGCTGCTATTAAATTTTGTACTACATTGTGTTTTTTAAGGTATGCCATAGTTCATCCCTCCTCACAATGTCAAATGCCTTTTCTAAGTCAATAACACACAGATGCAAGTCAGTGTTTCTCTCAAGGAATTTTTCTATTATTTGTCTAATTGTAAATATGTGGTCGTGTACACTTCTTCCTGGTCTAAATCTGCTCTGGTGTTCTTCAATCTGATCCTCTACTCTTTTCTTTAGTCTCATTTCCAGAATCCTGGCATACACTTTTCCTGCCGTTCCTTTCTTCCAGTCGTATGGCACCTGTTTGGACTTCCATTCTTATTGGCATATTGCATGTAGTAGGTTGTCTGCCTCTCTCCCTTGGTTTTTAATCATTTCTGGACAAACTTGATCTGCTCCTGGGGTCTTGCCTAATTTCACTTTTCTTATAGTTGTTTAGAGTTCTTCCATTGAGATAACTACATCTTCAGCTGTCTCGTCTAGATTACTTGTTACTCTTACTAATTGATCGGTTCTCCTTCTTTCATATGTTCTGGAGGAATTATGTAATTGTTGAAAATATTTTCTCCACGTTTCCATGATTTTGCTGTCTCCTTTCATTATTTCTCCTTTGACGTTATTGATTTGTCGTATTGGACATGCTTTGGTCTTATTGGTCTTTCTCATGCTCTTCATTGCTCCTCAGAACAGCTTTTGATTTTCTTGATAGCTTTCTTGAAGTCTTTGTCCAAACTCTTTCCACTGTTCCTGTTTTGCTTTCCTCACTTTCTCTTTGGCGATAGTTCTTTTAGTCACGTAATCTATCCTATCCTCTGGCCTCTTTGTTTGAAAGTATTTCTTCCAGGCATCCTTCTTTTCTTAATCTTAGTCTTGACATTCTCATTCCACCATGCTGTTCTTTTCCTATCTAATTTAATTTGCTTCCTACCACAGACCTCTTCAGTACAAATGAGGAGTCTTTCTTTATACATTTGCCACTTTTCTTCTATTGTGCTATCCTTCAGATCCATCTGCCTTTCATTGATTAATCTTTTTCTCCTGGATTGGTATATCTGTTTTACTATTGGCCTATTTAGTTCTTTTATTTTGAGTTTAGTAGCTTTCTTCTCTTTCCTTTTCTGTTTGTTTTCTTCAGTTAGTAATCTCATTTTGGCAATCACTAGGTGATGATCACTAAATATTTCAGCTCCTCTGTTTACTCTTGCATCCATTGTACTGTAAAAAAGGGAGCTGCTAACTATTATGTAGTCTATGATTGACTTTTCACACCTGTCTTCACTTACTCTCGTATATTTGTGGATATCTTTTTGAGGAAAAAATTTGTTAGCTATTTTCATGTTATTCTTTAGGCAAAAATCTATTAGTCTCTCTCTATTTGGAGAAGTTGTTGTCTCTCCTTTTTTACCTGTTACTCCTCCTGATGTTTGTACATTGTTGCCTACTCTAGCGTTTAGATTTCCTTAAACCCTTAGTTCCTGTTTGGGTTTGAGATTCTCTGCAGCTATTTGTAAATCGTTTTTGAAGGTAACTTTTTCTTCTTTGGTGGGATCTTTGTTTGGTCCATAAGCTATTAATAATTTAATTTCTCTTCCTTTTGGTTTAACATTTACCTCTAATAGCCGTGGGCTTATAAATTTCCAACTTTCTAGTAGCTTTTTTTGCCTTTTATGCATTAGGAGGCCTACTCCTGCTCTAGCTCTATCGACATCTGTTCTTGAGAAGATTTAAGTATGATTTGGTCCTACATTTTCTATCCCTTGTCTTTTTTTCTATGTTTCTGTAATGACCAAAATGTCTACTTTGAACTGTTCCATTCCTTCAGCTAATTCTAACTCTTTTCCATTTATAGTCCTAATATTCCATGTTCCAAAAATCACAGTCTGTGTTCTTTTCCAGAGTCGTCGTCAAAAGTTCAAGCTGGGTATTAGACGATGGGGCTACCACCTTGAGGCCCCCTACTGGGCCTTTTATTTTCTGTCAGGGTTAACTCCCTTAGCCTTTTGTTGTCCAAAACCAGCATGCAAGGCAGCAGGTTGTTATTTTCTGTCAGGGTTAACTCCCTTAGCCTGTGGCCAACCAAGACCAGCCTGCAAGGCAGCAGGTTGTTTTCTATCAGGGTTAACTCCCTTAGCCTTTGGTCAACCAAGACTCGCCTGCAAGGCAGCATGAGATTTGTGGAGGGTGGGACCGCCAAATTCCGTACAGGTGCTTACCTGTCCACTGCCCTGTGTCTGAATGTTTGCGACACAATACACATGCTATGTAGGTGCACCATGAGGGTAGATAGACCAGGCGTTTCTTATCCCTCGCATGTCAAAGGAAGAAAAAGATGTTATATTATTTGTAATATCCCCTTTTCCAAAGAGTCATGGAATTATGGATCAATGATCTCTAGCTTTAGTAACAATAAATAGTATCTTTGGAGGGCTCTTAGATTAAATATATGTTTTTTTTCTTTTATGTGTATATATATATTTTTTGAAAAAAATCAATTTTACCGTTCAGTTTTCCTATACTCACATGTCACGCTGTAGTCTTATTTAATGTATTGCTCCTTTGTGATTACAAATGTGTTTTTAATTAAATTCATATCACCGAAATGAGAATTTTCATTTTTATATTTTCAAGTAGATTGTACATTAAATGATACCTTGGTCATCATTATGTCATTTTCACCATCTTAATTTTTAAACTATGAGCCAGGTATCATTTATTATACACAGAAATAGCTCCATAATACTATATGTCAATTATACCTTCTTGTTAATAACTTTCTTTATAAAATTCATATGGCTCCCATTATCTATTCTTCAAGGTTGAAAAAGCTTGGGAGGATCTCCTCTTCATCCATGCCTCTAATATTGATCTTTGGCACCATTACTTATTGAGACAGCAAGCTCGATTAAGTACTTTCTCATTCACAAGCGTCGTCAAAAAGTACTATCGATGCTTCCAGACTTTGATACCAATTCTAGAGAATAAAGTCAAAGTGGTTAAAAAGTCTGAAAATTTGGAGAATGAATTGATTGGTATGGCTTGTATGTTTCTCCTATATTTTCAAAATTTAAAACAGATTGTGTTAAGGCCTGTGTATTACAAGAGCAATTTCTTTGTTCCATGAGTGCTCTTTCAATGAAATGTTTCAAATAAATTTTGTTGTTAAAGAAAAAAACATTTGAGATATATTTATTCAATATTTAAAGTGTATTTTTAAGATATATCTTAGCATTATAAAAGCGGCTCGCTCAGCCTACACTATGGCTGCCACAGGCTAGTTGGCTCGCTGACAGTCATCTCCACGGCGCGAGGCTGCCCGCAAAGTTTTAAGAGTTCACGCGTTAGTATGATTTCTGACCAGACCATCACCAATCTATTAATCTATTGAATTCAGTCGTATGGCGATCATCTGGTCTCATCCAAGTCAAGCCAAACTAGGATGATTCCATTCTTTTGAATTTAGTAGGAGACAACAAGACCAATTACGTATTTGTGCAAACACACATTCTTATTATCAGCTCAACCACACACACTCTCAAAACAGATCAACTCACATTTACACCCCTCTAGCGATGGACTTGTCCTAGTAGGATCATTTCATTTTACAATAGGGGTGACCAATAAATGAAACTTGCATAATCAAACCTACTTCATGCATAGTACAGCTGTTAACATCGCTACTACCAGTTGTCCAAGTCAAAGATAGTGATGGATACACCCCTTTTGAAATAGACTGAGCCAAAGGCCTTTTGGACGTAAGCTTATGAGCCTGATAGCTTCCTTTTTCCTGTTTATTAAATGGTTAACCAATCAGAAAGTCTTATTTTAAAACAGGATGAGCGTAAGATGTTAAAAGGGTAACAAGAAGGAGGAATATTCAGGCCTCTCTTGGCATATTCTCCCTTCCCGGCAAATGCCGGGCATCGTGCTGAGAGGTTTATAGCAGGCAAACGGGATATCCCGGGCATAGAGCTGAACAGAGTGCTGCTGTAACAAACCGGCATTTACCGGCCATAGCCTTACCAGAGTTAATCAATAATACTAATAATGGTAACATATGTACATGTATATGATTTTTGACAAATCTTTTCTGCCCTGGGGATGGGAGGGGGGGGGGGGTATCCTCTATTTTGTATACTGAGGGACATAGACCAAGCCAATGTAGTTCATTTTTCTCCTCTTTCAGCTTGCCCCGCTATTTGCAGCGTCGCCATAACAATTGCTTTTTCTCCATAGATTTCAATCCATTGCATCATTCTCATTCACGCCAATTTATCTCGTATATGCATATATATGTTTATATGCAATCCATTTTCGTTTTGGTCTTCCTCTTTTTATTTTGCCTAGTACTTCCAGCACTACAGATAGAAGTGCCAAAAGATGTGGTTATTATTGATCTAATGGTGATTTCAAATACATTTCTAAAAAGTACAAAAGTGAAAATACCAATTTCATTCTAGAACTTTGCATTGAAAATTCACATTATTTTGTGTAACTGTGGTGGTTGTTGGGTTAAGTGATATTCAGGGGATTAATGTTAAGGACAATTGTTTTTTGTATGAAGTGTTGTGGACAATGGCAAATTGGTTCTGTGTTCTAAATCAAAGTGTTTAGTCCACTTAATTTTCCTTTCTCTCTCTCTTCTTTTTTTCTCTGTATTCCCCTCTCTTTCTTCCTCTCTCTTTCTTCCTTCCTTCCTTTCTCTCTCTGTCTCTTTCTCTCTCTCTGTGTCACTATCTCTCTTTATTTCTTCTTCCATCTCTGTCTCTCTCATTTTCTCATTCGTTTTCTCTCTTTCTCTGTCACTCTCTCCTTTTTTCTTCTGTTCATATCTGTCTTATCTATCTGTCTGTCTTTGTCTCTTTTCGTTTGTCTCTGTCTGTCTCCCTCTCCCTCTCGGTCTTCATGATTTTTTTCAAAGATAGAAAGGACAATGAAATTGTTGCTAAATCAAAATTCTTTGAATGATTATCATGTTTGTTACATCGCACTAGACAGTGCTTTGTCTCAGCACCAACTAGTGCAATTCAGAAAAGCTCATTATGAATCATAAGAAAATTGGTCAATGATATTGTTTGTTTTTTTTTCAACAAAGAATGATTCCTTCTATTTTCAGGACTCTTTCACCAATATTGCACTTTCCTTCACCACTGTGGGTACACGGAACGTGCTGTAAGCACATTTCAAGCATTGATAGAATTCAACCTATTTTGCCCTCCAAGTCTGAATCTGGACACCAGCAGCAAAAGGAAAGCCCAATTTGAAGCATTTTGGGAGAGCAATGCGCCCAAGTTTGGTGAATCTAAAGCAATTGGATGGGCAAAGTGGGAAGATAAAAAGAAAGAGCTGCTTTTACCCCTTCATCTTCTTTAGGTTTGTTGAAATCAATATAGTAAGCAATGAGCTCTTTAAAACATTTAACTGTTCGACATGAATTGTACAAGTAGAAGGGACATGATAATAAAAGGATTTGTATGAAGAAAAAACATAGAACTAGTAAGTGAAAATTTAATGCATTTTTTTTTTTGACGTGCGGCTCTATCTCTTCAAAATTAACCTAAAACAGAGTTACATCATGCATTTATCTTTTCCTTCAAATTTTAAGTCTTTCCTCTTAGATACTTCATGATCAGATTTATTTATATTTGAGATAAATAATAGATTTTTTCTGAACAGCTTTGTAAAGCTGTCTCCTTATTTCAATTGAAAAAAATAATAATCCGTTTGCAGGTTCTACAGATAGTCAAGAAGACAGCATCCTGCAACAGAAATTGCCAAGATTTCAAACCTGGCTTAAGATGGAGGATGGTAGACAAGATGCCCATTGGTTGCCATGGAAACCTGATGAGACGAAGGGGAACAAGAGGATGACTGTGAAGATCCTGACAGACTTATCTTGTTTGATGACATCAGCCCTTCATTGTTTACATTCACTAAATCTGACAATTGCGTGAAAATTATTTGCCTATTCTTGTCTTTCTTGGGACTAAATAGCACTTATCTGAATCGGGTGTGGCATGACATGACAGACTCTATTTTTACCCAGAACGCATTTGAGAAAATGTGTCAAGTTCCTCATGCTTCATTTCTTCCATGTGGATTGAACGTTGGATTAAAATGGAATCCTCACAACTGTTTAGTTGCATTTATAAGAGATGTTATTGAACAAGCTGAATCTTATTTTAGTTCCTCAAGTCGAGTCTTATTCACACTTCTCCGACTGGATTTTGAGTTAAAGAAAACTGGTGCAATTCATGTCCATGAGCTGTCTAAAGCAAACTCAAAGGAAGTTAAAAAGTTTGGTAAAAATTTATTGAAAGAAAGTCAAAATAGGAACAATTTGATTATCTGGGACTGTTTCATTCGCTTATCTTGGGGTGTGTCAGAGAGGATGGAGGAGACAGCTTCAATGGTGGATGTTGCTTTAGGGATGTTTTTAGATTCATCTGTGCTGTCAGATCCTGATAAGTCAGTTGGTATTTTACTATTGTGTCGCACTTTTGCTCAAATCATGCTTAATTTTGAACCTTTAGAACACATCAAAATGAAAGGAAGACGTACAGCCCCATGCTTTGAGGATAAAGTGCAAGTCATGGGATGTTTAGGGGCACTGGTGGACGGCAAAAAATTCAAACCCCACGCTAAAGTTGATATGTCTCCAGCACTAGTGCTGAAAATAAGGAAAAGGTTTGAAACTATCATGGAAGAATATGCTAATTCAACATACAGTTCACTTCCATATGTATACCACAAACTTGTTGCTTTGGTTGAATGTTCATCCTTATTTGAATATTGTGCTTCAGGTTTCCAAAGTGGAAGTGATGTATTCACCAAAGTAGAATCTATAGTGAAAGACAAGATTTCATATCAGTCTGGAGATGGAAGCAAAGTAGTGACAGTTTGATCTTGAAAGAGTTGTATGTAGCTCATATTTCTTTCATTATGAATGTGATGGGCATTGATAGCGTTTCCCTGGCACATCTGAGGAAAGTGCTGAGTGAGGCGCTCATGGAGTTTCCAGGTGAATTTCAATTCCACTCTATCTTTATTGAAATGGAATCAGGCTCTCACATCGCTGGTCGGCTGAGACATTTCTATGAAAAGAATTTGAAACGATCAGGACCTATTTCTACGACATTATTTGCGGTTTTGTCCGAGATGATGCGACATTTTTCTGTGATGAAGGCTATTGACCAATCTGGTTTGATACAGTCAGGTAAAACATTTGCATTTTTTTCATTTCACCATTAGCTAAGATTGCTGTTTAAAATGATATGCTACATATACATAAACAAATAGCTAAAAAATTATTCAGTCTGTAAATACCCCTTTGTGGGAATGTATTCACATCTATAAAAATACCTGTTCTTGTTAATGTTAAGCAATTGTAAGTTTTTTGCCAAATTTGTGCTGTATGTATTTTGTAATATTAAATAAGGATTTCTTAACATTCTTTTTCGGTTCGCACTCTTTCTTTCTCTCCTTATTCCTATTGAGTTTATCAGTCAGTATCAGTCCAATGTTAATTCTTGTGTTGAGGTAACTTTAGGGTCTTTTTATGGACTTCGGTCCAGTCTAGACTGCAAGCATAAAATAATCTGCTTTTATGGCAAATATTTCATAAATAGTAAAGAAGCAAGAATTTCTGTATTTTTCTATCTTGATTTTGAATATGATTGCAGGAAGGAGACATACTATATTTTAAGTAATATAAGAACAAAGAAAACAGCTAATTAAACAAATAAACATTTTTTACCAAGATCAGAAGTTAAAGCTGCACAAACTATGTTTCGTCTTTAAGTCTTGTATAACACATCTCTGACAATATGAGACAATTGAGGTTATATGATGGCCTGACTGAAAAACATGCAGTTTCTAAAGTAAAAGCATTTTTATTTCCAATGAAGGGTATCGTCATAAGTGACTGCTATATTCATTTTTTTCTTCCAATTTAATAAGGAGAGAGCTTCTTTAGAATCTATGGCCAATGAAGATATTGATGGCATCTTGTAAAAGCCTGATTTGAAATTTCTGTCACCTTCCACTCATCTAGTCATTTAAAATATTTTCAATTAAACCAAGTTAAATCAAAATTCAGTAGGCCAGAGATGCCGGTTAATATGCGATCTTATTAGGCTCTCAAAGGCCAACAATGAAAGTCATAATTTTTTTTTTACTCATTTTACTTATTCTTAAATCAGCATTATCCCATACATGTAATTTGTTTTGTTGTTATTCGTTATGTGAATACAGTGCAATCCCCGATAACGACATCTCCGAATAACGAAAATCCCGATAGCGACATGGATCCCTGGTCCCGTTTTTTTTTTGCTATATATCATTAGTAAAAAAAAACCTCCGAATAGTGACGTGAAATCTCCCAATAACGACATAAGTCTAGCCGTAAACACTACATTTGACATGAAAATTTGATCAGTATCGACAAAATTGAGACGTATTCTTAACAATGAAAACACTTCTTTACTATTAAATATATATGATATATTATGAAATTGTCTCAATGAGAATTTTCAAACGAGAAAAGATTCTAAAACTTAAAACTTTTCAAGTAGGCAAAGCACAAGACATGTCATTCTTAAACTTAAACCCTGGATACATGGCAACAGACGTTTAAAAAACTTGAATCGTACTCGAATAAAATTTAGTTATAGTCTTCTATCGTCCCAAATAACCCAACACCTTACATCCAGGGTATTTGAGCCGTATTCGACCTAAATAGACACTGCCGTTATGTTTATTTAGAGGTTCATTTCATGTTATACTCATTGTCTTGCCTTCAATGTAATCATTACATGTTATCTCATCTACATATTTACTACCTACCTTCTAATACTTCTGTTTATCTTTCTATACTTTTTAAATTTTACTTTTTATTAGAATGACATGTAGTAAGCATTCAGGATGTATGGAAATCAGCATGAAATTCATAATATCCTATTTTCAGGGAGTGGTTTACTTTATCGAATAAGAACTTTGTGTGACCATTGCCTACATCCTGAGGTTGGTGGTCACTGCCCATTGCTATGGCGGCTGGCTCTTGCTTTTGAGGTAAGAATAAGAATTTTGTTTTAGTTTATGCAAAGAATGATATCATCAATTCCATACATTATATTTATAAAAATTTGATTCTTGCACTCTTCTCGTTATATTGATATAGAAAGACATAAATAATGATATATATGGAAATTTGATTCTTTCGACACAAATTTACTAAACACATGTTCATTAAATTTATGGATTCTCTGAACAAACGCATTATCTGAAATTATTTTCTTTTTGTTCTTTACTTTTTTTTGTCTGTAAAATTTTAATGTTTTCGTAGATTTTTCAAAACTGTTTGTCTGCTGCTCAAGCAGTGCAAAGTAATTTTTCCTTGTCTCAGTGGTCTAAAGAAAAGCAGCCAGCTGGCGAATAAAAATAGCCCATGCTGTGCTGATGTGTATCTTGCAAGGCAGGTTACACATTATTGCATGTGTATTATAGTAGTCATATCATTACTGACCCATGCCATGCTGCATTCCCTTAAAAAAACCTAAAATCTTTTGATGTTAACCTATCGTTCACTTGAGGTATCTGTGATAACAATTTACAAAGATTTTAAAACATATTTATAAAACATATTCATTATGATTTTAAATTATCCATATTCATATAGCCCCAGTTTTGTAATGTATTGATGAAATTGAGAATGGAAGAGACAGTAAAAATGAAAGAGATGAATTGTATTGTAATTTGTTCATTTTGATTTGAAACGTGACCAGAGCAAATTTCCTTTTGGGCAAATAAAGACATCTTATCTTATCTTATTTTATCTCCCTGGATCAATCTCCTTTATCTTGCATTACCAATCTATTCACCATAGGCTGTTTGTTGTTAGTCTATATTTCTTGTAATCATTTTATGACTTTAGATCTCTATATGTAACATCTGGAAATAGCAAAAAAAAAGACAAATAACTGTCCTCACCCTCGAAGCCAAGAAAAGAATTATGAGATCATTAAGCACACTGTAGCGTAAGTGTAAGGGTAGTTTCCCATATTACCAAATGCATTCACATGTTCCCAGAATTGGATTCCTTGAACCATATATATCTGTTGGTCTGGCAACTTCAACAAATGCGTGTTGCACTGTAGTATCAAGAGAAGTAGTCTCTTAGTCTAATTTGCTATATTTCAGACAGTAAGATCACAATTACATGTAGTTATATTAAAGAATTTAGTGATGATATTGATAGGCAGTCCTTCCTTTGTTTAAGGTGTCACAAGGAGACATGACCAGAGCAAAGGGGATTCTGTATAGAGCCTTGCAAAGCTGTCCATGGTCAAAGGTATATTTGAATTACATTTGTCTTGTGAGAAATCATGCTTACATCTTGCCATTTTCAAGTTTCGTTTAGCGTGCTGAGTGTAATTATAATACTTATATATCTTATGGACAGGTAGCCTTGAGAGTACACTCATAACATTGGCTTCATTGTTAATGACCAACTACAGTAACAGATTTATCTAGTGGTACATACACATATATATCCATGGTACATATGCATTTATTTTATACACATATAGAATCTATATCCATGGTACATATGCATTTATTTTATACACATATGATATATAGTGGTAGACAAACAGATAAGCCATCTATTAAAGATTGTATAAATTGTAAGAGATATAAAAATACATTCTTTCCTTTATGATATTTTCCTTTGTAATATAAAACGAGTTTGTTAATATTCATTGATTGTTATGTCGAGAGAGGGTGAAATAAAAATTTAAAAATAAGTTTTTATTACAATAAAATCTGGATTAGAAGTTTATTGATGAAAATAAATGTACTGGTAACTAATGTGTTCAAACACGATCGCAGGGATCGTATGGTAATAATTCAAACTTTTTGTTACAGGCCATTTACACGGATGGTGTGGCATTATTTGGAGATGCTGAGCTGCAAGAAATGCATGATCTCATGACAGAGAAAGAGATCAGAATTCGAATTCCCTTGGAAGAAGTTGATTTGTTACTTACAGCAGAGAAACAATCTGACGAAGAATGTGATGCAAAAAATGACTCGGACCTTGAATCAGAGGGTGCTGTTGATAAATCCTTTGAAGAAAAGTGACTGTTTTAAGTTTCAAGTTATGAGATGAAAAAGAACTTTATTGAATATTAATTTTGACATAACAGGCCAATTCAGTGAAAACCTATCATCTCACATTGGAGCATGAAAAAGCTATCTACAAGTGTTAGTTGTTTGGTCATTGTACTGTTTCCAATATCCTGACAATATCTGGTTTGGGAAAGCTAGTATTAGTGTCATACCTCAGGACCACATGCGTTTCCCCACATAAGCATTTGCATTTAAATGATGTCCATTCCATTTTGGTTGGGGTGTTCCTCTTGCACTTGGGCTTCTGATTTTTAAATTGATGTATAGTGGAACTCACAGCAGGACTGATAGAACCTGTTTTTTTTTTTTTTTTTACAGATTTGTGCAAGTCTTTACTTTCTTCTCAATTTTGTTGATTATTCTAGCTTTCATATCCAGTCAAACTCATTTCTCTTCTTTGATGTCATTCTGATGCTTGAAAGTATGATAGATTAGATTTACGTCAAATCTGCGATAAACGTAGTCCTGTGTATTGATGTATGGTATGTGTGCAAGGGAGTCGGATAAATGAATGTATTGAGTAGCACTGACAAGATAAATAGTGCATGCATAGACAATCGTAACTAAATGACCCATTGTTGGTCATTGTGCATAAAATTGTGTTGCTCTTCCCTCATTCACAACTGTTTTCGTCTCAAAATAGCTTATACTTAAATGAATATATATTCACACTACTTTTCAATGTATGTTTTGTAGGAACAATGACTTGAAGAAATTGATAATGTACAAAATGATTTTATTTGTCATATAATTTATTGATTTCATATCCTAACAATTGTCTTAAGGAAACATGTGTATAAAAACAAACATGAACAATTTGTAAAGGAACATTTACATTAAAAGTCTTGATCACACCTTAACTCATTGTCATGAAAAACTGGAAGATTAACTGTGAAGTGAAAATAGACCCAACAATAGCCATCTGTCTTTGTTTGTTTGTTTCATTGAAGTAGGCAATTGGCACATGCTACCATCTACTTCTTTCCTTTCCCTTATACACTGATCTTTCATCTCACTGTTCCTCTGAATTTATCCTGAGATCACTGCATACGACGTATGTGGTAAATTTCAATGAAATGAACACACAAGTTTCATTGAAAGGGGGGGGGGGGGGATTTTTACTTTCATTAATTAAAATTTATTTTGCTCAGCTAAGAGTGTAGAATCCTGAAATACTATTCATCACTTTCTGAACTTCTTCACTATTCATTTTTTCATAGTGTGAGAGTTCCATTGTACAAGATGCTTTTCCAGATGTCACGGTACGCAACTCTGTCGAATAACCGAGAAGTTCCTTTAAGGGAGTGACGACATTAACAATTTTGAGTTTTGTCTAGCAGTTACATTCAAGATATGGCTTCTTCTCTTGGCAACATCACTGATAACGGCATCAACTGTCTCTTCTTCGGTGCTAATCTGTAAAATTATTGAAAGGCAAAGTAAAGACAAGAAAGAATACACAAAGATTAAAAATAACTATTGACAGAGAACTCATTCAATCTACAGAAAATGGTTTCAAAAACATACATTAAATACAGAGGAACCCACTTAAGATCAACACCTCGTGACTATGAGAAATAATTGATCACAAGCTGATTTGATGTTAACCGAGTCAAAGGGATTTGAACCAAATCTGAGACAGGATTCTTTTTATGTAATTATGGAGTTGTGTCCCTTGTTTAAACACGCCGACCAGTAGTGCTGGGCAATATTTAGATTTGGACGTGTCAAATATCCCTCCTGCAAATCTAGATTTGAGTACAAGACAGATCAGGCAAATCCTTTAGGCAAGTCCAATATAACTTTACTAAAGAAGCTTTTAAAAAAATGAATTACCTTATTAATTAATATAAATCTAAATTTTTCTTTCATATGTTCCTGAGTGCTTGATAGTCGGTGACAGCCTCGGCCCTGATCAAGTTCCCACCTCACGCGGCATGCCTCAGACCACAGTCCTCACTTGCTTGTCACATGCATATGCAATGGGGGTTTGCTAAATTCAATGGCAAGTCTCAAATCTTGACAGGTTCTTGACTACATTCAAATCTTAGGCTAGTCTCAAATCTTGGAGCGAGTCTCAAACCCTGGACAAATCCCGAATCTTGTGGCGAGTTTCAAATCTAATGGCAAGATAATGAATGTTGAGATTTTTTCAAAGCTGTTTTCTGTGAAATGCATCTAGTCTTTCTACTTCATTTTGGGTAAGGGCCCATGTGCCGCAATTGTAAGTCAGCACTGATTTGACGAGGCTTCTGTATAGTTTGATTTTATCTTTCTTTTGATTCTGTCTCCTCTGATCCAGATGTTCATTAGTTTGTTCATGTTCATATCAATTGTGGATAACTGTTTCGTTCTCTCTACATCTTCTTTATCTCCTATGAGTCATGAGCAAACCTACTTTCTTAGTACTTCTCCATGTGGTATCATTTTGTGGTAGTGTTGTGAATTCTGTCTTGTCAATGTCCACATCAAGTCTATGTTTTTTCAGGACTTATGAAATTCGTCAATGTTCATGTGTTGTAAACCAACAAAGATGAAGATAACATAACAGAAATTGAATGATCGTCACAATTAGGATGAAAAGTACTATGGAGATTACTTAAACAACCCTATAATTGAACCTTTGAGATGAACTTACCTCCATTGCCATCATAGGCTCCAAGAGCACGCACTGTGCTTCTTTCAACGCTTTTGTACAGCCATAGCTGCACAAGCCGTAATCATGGGTAGAGTCGTGTGGTAATGGGTGTTGAATTCATGCAAATGAACACTGGCATGAATGACAGGAAAGTTCATCACACATCCTGTGGAAAAGGAACCATACGTCTTTAAAAAAAAAAAAAGACGATAATACAGATTGATTTCAAAATCATTCACATAGATACAATAAAAGCAAATAGGCATAACACTATTCATATTGCTCTTCCTTTTTATTTTCATTCACTAAGACAAAGTCTTAATCCTTAAAAAACAAAACAAAACTGTGTTGTCTTGATATTGTTTAATACAATCGTTGTTTTGTTTTTATTTCCTGTTAGTAAACTGATGTACGAGCACCAAACATACACTATATGAGCATTAAAGTGCAGTATACTTACCATGGCCTAAACCAGATTTTATTCCCCTTTCAATTGCTCTCAGAATCTTGGGTTTAATATGCAATGAATGATCTTGAGACCTTTCCAGTATGACATGCTTGAAATCTCTATTCTCAAGGTCAGGGTGAAGAGACAATTTTAGGTGAGCATACTGGCGTTTTCCTGCAAGAGTTTTCTCTAAAGTTTCTATGATCTCTGAAAAAAAGAAAGAATATTTGTACAGATTATACGTTCTGTCAGTGACCATAATTTCAATGAAGCTCTGAAGTTTGAATTTCCCATTAATGAGACATCTCTCTCTCTCTCTCTTTCTCTCTATATCTATATATATATATATATATATATATATATATATATATATATATATATATATATATATATATATATATATATATATATATGCATTTAAAACTGCTGTGAAATTATGTAAGATTTTCCCCATTCTTTCAATTTATCATTTTTCTTTAACGTTATATACTTCCCTTAAACATAGGCTTATACCGTATTCTTCCCAATAAATGCCCAGGGGCTTGAAAATGTGTGTGTGTGTGTCTGTGTGTGTGGGTGGGGGGGGGGGGGGGGTTATTAAGGATAACAGAATATCAGAAATCTATTAAAGCTAAATCATCGCATTATGCCTCCATGCTCACCTCACGCAATGATGATAAAATTGAGAATCCTCTCTGCCCGCCAAATTATTTGTTGTATTTTCAAATAAAAATTGTTTTTAATAATACATTAAATCTACTGCATCTAGATCTACGTTATTAATGTGTTTTTTATGTTGAACAGTGTGTGATGGTGTGTTGTAAATTAAAATTGATACCAGTATGGTACTTGGTAGTGAGTGAAGGTGGGATGGGGGGGGGGGGGCACTTTAATTAGGAAGTATACAGAAGTTATAGGTATAGTATATTTTATTACAGTAAATGCCGCATAAGTTGATGTTTGACCTATTAAAAAAGATTGACTTAGCAATTGCAAAGGTACTTCCCCTGACAGGATTGTTATGGTTTCGGGTATTAACACAAGAAAAGCGGCTCGCTCAGTCAGCGCAATGGCTGCCACACCTTAGTTCGCTCACTGAGCCATCGCCGCAGCGCAAGGCTGCCCACAAAGGAAGCGTGACTTCTGATCAGGCCATCTATTGAATTCAGTCGCATGGTGATCATCTGGTCTCACCCAAGCCAAGCCAAACTAGGATGATTCCATTCTTTTGAATTTAGTAGGAGACGACAAGACCAATTATGTATCTGTGCAAACACACATTCTTATTATGTCAGCTCAATCACACACTCATAAAACAGACCAGCTCACATTTACTCCCCTCTGGCGATGGACCTTTCCTAGTCGGATCATATAATAGGGGTGACCAATAAATGGAACTTGTATGATCAAGCCTACTTCATGCATAGCACAGCTGTTAGTATCATTTCTACCAGTTGTCCAAGTCAAAGATAATGGTGGACACACCCCTTTAGAAATAGACTCAACCGAAGGCCTTTGGATGTAAGTTTATGAGCCTGAACACGTCCTTTTTCCTGTTTACTAAATGGTTAACCAATCAGATAGCATAATGTTAGAAGAGGATTAGCGTAAGAGGGTAATTTTTCAACAAGAAGGAGGAATATTCAGGCCTCTCTTGACCCGTCCTTCCTTCCCGGCAAATGCCGATGATAGATTAGTATTAGTAAGAGAAAGACTGTGCGTGCGATTAGATTTCTGGCTTCAATTTTAAACCAATCGCCCGTTTTGTCAAATGCTTCGAGACTACTAATATTAATGCCAATGGCAGGTACACAATGATTGGGTAAGAGTAAGATCTTTGGCACCTCTCCCCCCTACATCAACATCATATGATGTGTTACATACTGCATTACTAATTAGTAATTTACAGAGCGTGTTGAAAAAAGAAGGCATAATATTCTCTCTCTCTCCTCTCAGTCGCAATAGTCACATCTCAATGTTGACAATATGATGTCGACCCACGCCCATACATTGATTTCTATTAATAGATCTATGCCCATGCTCCATAATAATATTATTATATTTTATAGTTATTGGTGGCAGCCACCCACCTCCTCCCGCCTGCCCGCTTTCACTTTGACCGGTACAGTCCCAACTGGGTACGATTAACGAGGAGAAAGGAGAGACAGGACAACAGGCACTGAAACCAATAAACTTGACAGTTATGTTATGAATTTTGTATAGATAACTTTATCCTACCTAATTGTTTTACTCGGTATATGGTATTATGAAGTTCATCCATTTTCACAGTTTATGAAAGCTGACAAAAAATTTTTCTGTTGCACTATTCTATTGGGCTCTCTTATTTAGTTCCACCAATTACTTTTTCTTGTTGCTGTGGGAGCGGAGAAAGCAATTATATTTCAGAGGAAAAATTTCCAGACAGCTATCAATTCATCATACCAGCGCTTTCCTCTATAGTTTCCCGGTAAGCGATTTGCAAAGGTCCCAAATCAACTTCCAAGTTATATTCTTTTTCCAGCCGGGATTGAATTATATCAAGATGTAGCTCTCCCATGCCTGACAGAACAGTCTGACCTGTCTCTGTATTTACTTCAACCTATAAAGATCAAAATCAAGATTTCATCATGATCAAAGAGATGGAATTCAAATATTATTAACATTTACATTGAACTTAGCGTCCCAGGAAAAGTATATGCCAGGATACTGGAAATGAGACTAAGGAAAAGAGTAGGGGATCAGATTGAAGAGCATCGGAGTGGATTTAGACCAGGATGAAATGTACATGATCACATATTTACAATTAGACAAATAATAGAAAAATTCCTTAAGAGAAACAATGACTTGCACCTGTGTTTTATTGACTTAGAAAAGGTATTTGAAACTGAGGAGGGACGAACTATGGCATTCCTTAAAAGAACACAATGTAGAGCAAAATTTAATAGAAGCAATTAAAACTTTACAATAAACAAACATGTGCAGTGAGAGTAGCTGGAAATATATCTGCAGAATTTGATGTAGATATAGGAGTAAGACAGGGTTGTAGCCTTAGTCCTCTTTTGTTTATCACAGTTATGGATTCAGTCGCAAAGGCATCCTCAAAAATGAAGAAAATGAATGTAGGTATGTGGAAGCTCAAACCAGTAAATGTATCAATGCTTTCATTTGCCGATGATTTAGTTCTGTTTGGAAAATCAGAAAGTGACAATTCAGTCGAATATCAACATTATGAACAACGAACTAAATAAAAGAGGAATGAGAGTAAATGCAAAGAAAACCAAAACAATGCTAGTAACTAGGGAAGCTAAAACACAAAATCTTAAATTGGGCAGAGAGAATTTAGAACAAGTACACAGCTACAATTACCTAGGAGTAATGATTAACTCAGAGGGAAAATTAAGAGAAGAAATCAGCCAGAGTGTCCAAAAGGCAAGTGCAATATATAACCATCTAGGAAAGGCATTTGTAGGTAAGCAAGAAATGTCAACAAAAACCAAAATGGCAGTATACAATAAAGTTTATTGTCCTACTCTCCTCTATGGCAGCGAAACCTGGACCGTAGACAGTGGAGAATACAATAGAATACAGGCAGTTGAAATGAACTATCTAAGAAGACTAGTAGGGAAAAACTAAAAGAGACAAAATCAGAAACACAACAATAAGAGATCAAATCAAAGCAGATGGCATAAAAACTAAGATAGAAACAAATCAATTGAGATGGTTTGGGCATGTAAACAGAATGACATTAGCATAGCTAAATCAGTATACAGTGCTAAATCCCAAAGTAGAAGACCAAAAGGCAGACCTTGGAGAAAGTGAAAAGATATAAAAGAGGCATTGAAGCATATAAATTTAACATTTTTGTAAGGAAACAGAAATTGCCAGGACAGGGCATCCTGGAGAAAGATCATCGCTGGCATCTGAATCCATACACCGAAAGGTAGAATGGGAACTGATAAAGAAAGAAAGACATTGAACTCATCATTAATATTAACTTTGAACTTAAAATAAAAGTGTGGTGGCGATTTGCAATTTTAAAAAGTCTACGGAGAGCTGGAATCTATAAAAGATAAAATTAATCAAATATTGAAAGTACGAAAGAGAGCAGGGGCATAGATATGAGAAGATAGGGGTGGGGGGAAGGAAAAGAAAGAGAGAGAGAGAGAGAGGAAGGGAGAGAGAGAGAGAGAGAGAGAGAGGGAGGGAGGAGAGGGAGAGAGAGAGAGAGAGAGAGAGAGAGAGAGAGAGAGAAAAAGAGAGAGAGAGAGAGAGAGAGAGAGAGAGAGAGAGAGAGAGAGAGAGAGAGAATAATGCTACATTAGTAGACAGAATTCATATTAATACAGTTGATTCATATATGCTTAACTATTCGTTCACTTCAAAAGTTGCTCTTTTTATCCAGCAGGAATATCATGTGGTATGCATGGAGCATTTGAAACTATATGCAAATAATCAGTGTAAAATCCACGCCTGCAAACCCTGTTGGTTTTATGTATGTAAAATATCCCCGTTTTCTTTTTGTGCCATTTTACACCATTCATTTTCTGGTAAAGGAGTTGGAGCAATTGCCAGTTTTGAACAAAGGTGAAAAATAAAAACGTTTTTGTAAAAGATACATTGGATTCTACACAGGATGCCCTAGCTTAAGATAAATATTCCCTTAAAATAACCAATAATGAAAAAAGGATAAATAAAATACATTAACACTAACAGGTGTTCTTATCAGGGTGAGCACTGTTTTTAGTGTAATTGCTCTGTACGTGTGATCATATAAATCTATCTGATTTTGACATTCATGATAGCAAGCTGAAAATTAAAAATAAGACAACAACAAAAAAATCCCAACAAGTATGCTCCAACAGGGAATTGAAGTAAACTCTATTAAAGAGTTTATTCTCATAAAAAATCCCAACAAGTAGTAAAAAGACATTACTTTTTAAATTAATGCAGATTGAGCAGTACCTTGAGAAATGGTGCCGATTGAGATAACCTTCGCTTTGGCTTAACTCACTTACCCAGTTTCTATGTATGGCTTACATTAAGCAAACTCCACTGTATGATATAAAAAATGGAAGCAAAGAAGAACAATTTGTCAACAGCGCTCACAAGTTAATATGTAAAGTGTATTGATGACTGTGACAGGTTATTACCCTTAAACTTGGATCCTCTCTTTGTAGATTTTCCAATGCTGCATCCAACATTTTTGCATAGTAATAGATGAAGGCTCAATGGAACAGAAAAAGACAGGATCCGGAATTTTTAGCCCTGCCAGTATAGGAATCATCTCCTCAGTTAGGGAATCCTTGCTATCATATGTATCCTCTGAGGAGGGAATAAACGAAGATATCCGCTGATGAGATTTTCAATAAAGTATTACAAGTAGCAAGTTAGGTTAAAGTCAGAATGATAGGCCAAATACAAGAGCACATGCCAATGCCGTGCTTGTTCTCATGAAATCTCATGATTCTTGAAATAGTTTAGATAAACACCTTTTTATACTTGAAATTCATCTGAATGATATTCAGATACAAATTACAAAAAGAAGAAGAAGAATTAATTTCAACTGCAGTCATTTTCTATAGATTAGTATGAGAGAGGCCTTCAGCAGTTCCACTAAGTAAAATACCTAGTCTCACAATTTAGTAAGTGAGGAGCTGTTGTTACAACCTAGCCCCCCCCCCAACCCAACCCAACCCAAAAAACAATCAGATGGCCAACAATTTCCCAACCGTGTGATTTGGGACAGTCAGCTCTTAATCATTTGCAAAACTTTGTGTACAAGCGAAGCCTTCTAATAGCGCATTCTTATTGGCTCAGCCTATGAGAAGGGGTAAAGTGATTGAATAAAAAATTGAATATGATATGAGACACAAAGCTTTATAATGGTGCATATATCATCATCAACTGGACTGTTAACAAATTACTTACTTTAAGTCAATACAACATTAGAGAAGGACATTTTGGAGCTTTTAATGTCAATGTCTCATCACTTCTCCTCATGTGGTTCAAGTTTCAATACACATTATGATGGTCTTCTACATAATAATATACTGATAATCTCAAACTTTGACCGCTCAAAACTCAGGAACCACTGCACACAAAACCTCTATATTTTGCATGTAGATTTCAAATAGCCTGCTTTAGGTTCTAAGCCAATAAACTCTTGGGTCAAATCAATATTTTAATTGATTGGAAAAAGATTGTTTGCCATGATCCAGGAAACTTTTATTGTTATTGTTATCCACTCCTTCATTTTCGGTCATTAGATCTGCAATGAAAAAGCCTGCCTAACTTAAGTATCGAATATTGTACTGATACTCGATACCACCCTTCACCCGATAACCTATTGTGTAGCTTATCGTTGGAAAAAAAGAATGGTGTAAAAGAGTAATCATAATCATCAGTGTCTACAAGAGTAATCATAATCATCAGTGTCTACAGGCATGCTTGTTATTACACTTAGATCATTATTATATATCTTATCTTGATATGCCCCATGATAAAATCACTTCTGTTACATAAGCAATTTGAGGTACAGTTTAAATCCATGCAAAAAGAAAAAATGACTTGATTTTAAAAGGGAAAATAATGAGGAGAATTAAACTAATTGTATTGATATATAACTTATAAAAATATAATACAGCATGTCAAGATTGATCTATACCATACCTTCAAGTAAATCATCGATTTCGGGATCTTCCTTCTCACTTTCCTTGTCACTGATGATGGGCTTTCCTTCCTTTTGTAAGTAAACATATGCAGCATCCATGGCTGTTTTATGGCTGGAAGTAATTGTGTCTCCTGTAACAGTCTGAAAAATAAGTAAATTGATATGTTTACAATTTGGGCTAAAACTGTAACAATGTCTGATTTGTATCAAAATATATTATTATTATTATATCCAAAATTTCCTAGACCACAACTTAAAGACAGGTTTTTCAAATACACTTTATTGACAGTCTGCAAAATAGAAAACCTGTGAAAAAATATGACTTAAAAACTCAAACCAGCCCACTTTTATTTTCAGAGTAATACAGAAACATGGTTTGACAGGGAGAGCTAACTCTAAGTCATGATTGGTGGATAAAAAGATATACCTGGTAAATGTGCATCTAAATATAACTAAACACATGGGCATTCATGTAAAACCAATGTTATAGAGAAAGGGAGGAGAGATGATTATGAAGAAGGAAACTTAAGTGAGTAGGATGAATGTGACAACCAGCTACCATCCTATGGGAAAACTTCTAAAAAGACTGCAAAGTGCTTTCTCTCCCTTGTGAACAAAATTAATATGGTTGATTCATACACCCCCTCTAAGATAAATAATGACAAGTTTATGAATTGCTGGCCTTTCTGGCAAAGTGCAATGGTAATTTTGCGAAATCAAAAGGGTATTTCCAGACTTTCACCCAAAGCCCTCCGAGTCTCTGCTGTTGACTTAAAGAACCAAAAAATGACACTTACTTTCATATAAGCATTTTTCATGGTAAATTCGGACTGATGGACTCAGAGTCAACGGAAACAAACATATATTAAATGTGATTTTTACGTACTGGTTGGCAGCTAAGAGATAACTACATATTCAATTCAATAATGCTTACCCGCTTTAGGCCTGCAATAGCCACAATGTTTCCAGCCACAGAATCAGAAATATCATGCAGCTCATTAGCATAGACTTGAAATAAGCGGCTGGTCTTCTCAGTGACAGAACGATTGATATTGTAAATATGGGAGCCGTTTTGAGCATTCCTGCATATATTCTAGCAAAAGTGAGAGGCCCTCTTTGCTTGTCATGTACCACTTTAAAAGCAAGTGCACATAAGTGTGTCCCATAGTAATTTGCAAAACCATAATTGATATCTTTAGGGCTTGGTAAATAAAATGCAACAGCATCCATAAGAGACTGAACCCCCTTATTTTTCAAAGAACTTCCACACAGCACAGGTACAACTCTCTGCTGAATTGTTGCTCTTCTTATTGCTGCCATTAAATCTTCAGCTTCAATATCTTCAAACCTTGTGTCACACAATACTAAATCAGCAATATACTCATCAATGTCAGCCAAGTCACTTATAAGCTCAATTCTAGCACTGTTTACTCTGTCGTATTCTGTGTCACTCAGTGGTAGGACTGCAAATTTCGAACCATCGCCAGAAGTCCTATCATCCCACATTACACTTTTCATTCTAACAACATCATGGACTCCCGAGAAACTTTTTCCATGTCCAATTGGCAAATTAAGGACTAGAGGTTTTACATGAAGCTTTTCCTGTAGAGAATTCAGGCATAAATCTAGAGAAGCTCCCTGTTTGTCCATTTTGTTCAAATACACAAGACGAGGAATATGGTAGCGATCAGCTTGTCGCCATACAGTCAGTGTTTGAGCTTCTACACCTGAAACATAAAAGCATATAAAACGTATGTCTTTTTTCGTCTACAAGATTTCTCCATGGGATTTTTTGGGTAAAAGTTTAGATAGTTTCGTGATTTCTTGACGTAAAAACACCTACAGTAACTTCATGAAGGTGGTAAGGTGTCTTTTTCACGATCTGATTATGAATTGAGAGAAAAGCATTACGTTTTAAGATTTTTTTTATTACTCTGTTGTGGTCACCAGACAGTAATTGTGTGGCATTTTTTCTTTGAAAGGAAGGAAATCTAATAAGGCCTTATTTATAATGTCTCTCAGTCCAATTTACTTTACAAATATGTTATAAAGAGGGTGTCTAGCACAAAGTCAACTGAAAATTTCCTACCTCAACACAAAAATCCTACCTAGGAAATGAAATACTCCCCCGCCGCTAAAAACGGAGAACAGCATAAATATTTCCAATTTCAATGCATTATTATAAATTGTTAATTCAAATCATAAGTGAATGACTTTCTAGTGCATCTCAATGAAATGAAAAGTGATAACACATTTCTTTAATGTTTCACTTATATATTAATAATATTTCACTTAATTTCAGCATTTTCCCACACATTTCCGAAAAATAATAATTCTGATAGCTGATAGATCTAGTAGTGATAGATCTACCCCAATCATTTCACAAAACATGCATAGTGCAAAAATGAATTTTTAATTTTTTTAAAAAATCTCCTTTCGAAAAATAAATCAAACACAAGACCATATTCACAGCCTAAACACATATTCACTCAGCCTACCCAGGAAAAATAAGGTTTGGAAGGCTTTTTCTATAACTTGATTGAACTCTGCCAATTATAAATCTTCCTCTGTTCTAATTTTAACCACCAGCCCCCCCCAAACCAGTCTCTCTTTCTTTCTCAGGATCAAAAAACTAAAAACTAGATCTAGTTTTTAATTGACTGCAAGTAAAACATCTACCCACCTCCTCCCCTAGTAAAAATCTCCATTATGGCAACCACCCCACCCATTTTTCTTTCTTCTTCAATAAAACCGGAATCTAGATCTAGATGTGAATCTAGTATTACATACTGTATACTATAGTACATGATTCCCTTCTTCTACCCTTTCCCATCCATGTCTACACTGTAAAGACATTTTATTTCTCTTTCTCTTCCGATACCGTATGTCAGACTCAGCATTTTTCCATCATGTTTTCACATCAACTTTCTTCACCCTTCCCCTTCCCCAGCTATCACTCAGGCCGTTGCATGATATCCCTTCGATCATAATCTCCTCTATTCTTACTAAACACTTGCATGAAAGGATTAAACACACACAAATATTCTGTCTGACACACACACGTGCATATTGCCCTCTGTCTCTCTCCCTTTCCACACAAACCATACAACAACGGCGCGATTGTCTTTTTAACACACGGCATTCTTAATCTCTCCAGAGTTAAAGTTAAATTAATGAAAGGAGGCTGGGTCGTACCCACCTTTAGTAAAAATCTCACAACCACCCTATTCTGCAGTTCATGGTATTGTATAGGCGCTAAAACTAAAGAAAAAATTGAAAGCTTTGTGTCGAAATCCGATACTAATTCCTGGGGCAAACTTTGCAATTTTAAAAGAAGGCATTGGAATCGTTTAGTTTCAACATGAAAGAATGGCCAAACAGCAAAGCATACATGACTGAAAATGGATGACAAAATGATCATCCATTGTCCACGACCTTATTCGCATTTTCCTATTTCGCGGTGCCGATAATTGTTCATGTCTACTTCGATTTCCCTGATTTTCCCTCATGTTCGTCCTCAATGCATCATTTCCCTTGGTATTTCCTCGACCGGAAACATTTTTTTCATTTTCAAGGATTTCCCTGATGCATGAAAACCCTGTTTTTACTAACTGAGCCCCATTTCCTACTTGTTTTCCTACCCTAGACATCAATTTCCGACCATTTCAGACCTGATGTATGAAAATTCCGACATATTTCCGACTTTCTGACCTTGTTGGACACCCTTAATAAAAGAACATTAGTTCTACCAATAGGAAAGAGTACTTCTGGTTTCCCTGCCTTATAAACTCAATTTCTGTACATCATCATATAATTAATAGAAAAAGTTTGTTCCTAAAAACAGGCAAAACCAGAAGAATAAAATCAATGAAATTGTGTAGTCTTGTTCTTACCAGCAGAAGCATCTAAAACAGCAACAGCTCCATCTAGTACTCTTAAAGCTCTTTCTACCTCAATTGTAAAATCTACATGACCTGAAATCATACAACAATAAAAAACATAAAAAAAGTAATAATTACAAAAAAGCAAAAACACATTGAGAGAATAATTTTCAATTGATTGGATGAGCAAAACATATGTGTAATATAGAAATGATTAACAATCAGATATAGTCATCCCAATGAATCTTTTTAATCACAATTGCTGTATGCACAAAGCATCGACTTTTGAATAGTTGCCATGTTTTTGCTGATAAATTTGATTTAAGACAGTAATATAAAAATATTTCATACTCAAGACAAATCTAAAATAAGACAAGTTACAGTGAAGTTGTACTGTACACTAAAGACACACATTATATTTATTTTAATGTTCCATCATGATTGATACAGCCAATAGAGCCAGAGATTATCCTATTTTCTTCAGCATAAAGCCAAAAAGGTGATAATACATCATCTCCTAGACAGAGCATTACTCTGTTACAAGTTTTAATCCCCAGCTGCTGCTAGTACTAGTAGTACCCTCTTGCACCTGGGTCGAGTGGTAAAATATGTATTTAAATGTGTCCTGCCCTAGAAGTACATCAATAGAACCTGGCATTGCCTTGTTTCACTTGACATTGGGAATGAGTATATAAGATGTAGATGATGGGGGTGGGAGACAGAGAGAGAGAGAGAGAGAGAGAGAGAGAGAGAGAGAGAGAGAGAGAGAGAGAGAGAGAGAGAGAGAGAGAGAGAGAGAGAGAGAGAGAGAGAGAGAGAGAGAGAGAGAGAGAGAGAGAGAGAGAGAGAGAGAGAGAGAGAGAGAGAGAGAGAGAGAGAGAGAGAGAGAGAGAGAGAGAGAGAGCAGAGAGATAGACAGAGAGACAGACAGAGAGACAGACAGAGACACACAAACAGACAGAGACAGAGAGAGAGAGAGAGAGACAGATTGAGCAGCTAACATTAAACAGCTCTACAGTATTATAAGAAGATAACTTTTAAGACCACTTAATTAATGGGTTTAATATTTACAAAGCAATAACTGACATAAAGTAAATAAGTATACTGCTTTAGTGTGCAGATAACCTCAATAAAACAGCTTTAAGTTTAACATTTTGGCCACTTTACCTGGAGTGTCAATCAAATTGATCTTATGCTGCAACCATTTGAAAGTAATGGCTGCTGATGAAATTGTAATGCCTCTGTTTCTTTCTTGTTCCATGTAATCCATAACAGTATCTCCATGGTCAATGTTACCTTAAATATTGATTTTGAGACTTTAGGAAACATGCAATGAGAAAGTTGCAGATTGAAAATAGAGAAGGCATTTTAAAAGAACATAATTCTTTCAGAAACATAAAGATTTGCATGGAACATAAATAAAAATGAAACATTTCAAGCCTCTCAGTAACTGTAGTGGCTTTACATTTGACTGTGATGTTTTCTTCAGATGCCATCGGATCCATTAAAATTTAAGTACAGGTGCCAATCTTTCTAAATAAAAAAGTCTGAGCACGGAAACTAATTTTAACTTGCACAATGGCCAGACCCATTAAAATAAGTACAGGTGCCAATCTTTCTAAATAAAAAAAGTCTGAGCGCGAAAACTAATTTTAACTTGCATAATGGCCAGAAAAGACTGATAATTCCACTTGAATCAATCCCCTTTCAAATAAATAACAAAGTTTGCTATTGCTTTTCTTTATGACAAAAGTACAACGTACATTAGTAGGGGGCCTTTAGTTAACAATAACCTAGTCAATCGGCATCCTTCACTCTGCCCCCCCCCCCCCCCCAGTTCATCCTTTTCCCCGCCTCCTTGCATGCAATGTGTGGGCAAGTAACAAAACGTGCACATTGCCTTTCTCATAGTACGAAAAAACTCTTAATCTTAATCCGAAAAGAAATCTCCAGTCCCATAAATTTCGGATGAAGTGTTACTTAATGTAATTATAATTGCTTGCACATGTATACAAAATAATTTTGATAAATAGAAGAGAAAAGAAAGGGTGTTGGTGTTGGAGGGGGGGGTAGTTATTGTTTTTATTTTGTCCATTACACCTCAATAGCCATTTCTAGGGCTAAATTTAAAAAAACCCAATATGAAATGAACATAGTACGAATAATAGACACTAAAATGAAAGGACAATTTTTGTCCCAATAATATCAACAATTTCCAGACAATTGTCCCAACAGTAGTAGTAGCAGTGACCATATCTGGACAATTGTCCCAAAAGTCGCAGCCTAAATGGAAACTTACCAAGATGGTGAGAAAATCCAGCATAATACAACATCCTTTCGGTTGTTGTTGTTTTCCCAGCATCTATGTGTGCCATGATACCAATGTTTCAGTATCTTGTTCATACTTTCGTGATCATGCTGAACCATATGAAGCCCATCAGTATGGAAATAATTTAACTTCATAGCATACATCTTTAGAAATTTCCCACCAGAAGGCCTTAATCCAAGGAATTGACATCTTATCGACATATTTGCAAAAATCTGTAAATATGACTCATTCAACTCTTTCCTAACTCTTTAGATCAACACTTCTACTTTTAGTTAAATAAATTATGACAAGGATAGTACCCACTACACAGGCGGCTGAGTAATTATTCTAGAGATATCTCTATAACACCACACTTCTTCACTTCACATCAATCTTTATAAAATTGATATTACATTGTATACTATTAATATTAATAAAATTACTCCAACCACTAGATCTCTAGACTGTAAATCACAAATCTAGATTAGATCTAGATTTAGATCTTGTTGCAAAGTATTAACAAATAATTCGATATTAGACTATGTAGAATCTAGCTCTAAATTTTGAGAAATTCAGAGGCATTTCACAACTTTTATGTAGATCTAGATCTAGATCTAGAATCTAGCTTTAGTTCTTCTCTCAGTGACTTTTGATTTCATCTGTGTGTAGTCTAGATTACTATGTGAGTGCAGCTGTATGCATTGCATCGAGCATTTAAAAGTTTATCACAGACAAGTTTTCAGACAGTCATTCGTGAAAAAATTCCAGACTGAGCAACTCTCACATCATTCGGCACAATAGTCTAGAGGTCTAGATAGGAATCTATTGGATCTATTCAAGTGCGCCTAGATTATGAGATCGCTGGGACTCTAGGTCAACATGCTAGACTCCCAAGGCAGGGCCATGTTGTTTTGTTTGACTGCTTAAAACATAAAAAAACACAACACTCTTTAAACCTTACGACGAAATTAAACATTTATTTCAGAAAAATTGTAAGCTCAATGATAGCTATTCCTTTTAAAATATACTGAAATGTATACAATCAACAAATATTCACTAATAGTTTCATTTTTTCTTATTTGGAAGTGTTTAACAAAAATCTATCATATATTTGATTTATTCCTTTTTTCTATAGTTAAAATTCTAGCAGACGGCACACACATCCTTGTGAAACTAACTAGTGCTACCTACCTTGGCTAACCTCATAGGGTCTAGTATAGAATCAAGATCTAGATTACAAAGTTAGAGCCTATTATATCCTTGATTTAATCTACATCTATACCTCCATCTTATTTTTATATTGCATTAGATATAGATCCCGATCTATGTCTAGAGATATATATAGCTCTAGAGAAGCTATCTAAAAGTTTAGATCTAGGACGACCGTTACTTAGAAGGATCTGGATCTAGATCTAGAATCGAAATAGGTTAAAACAGGGATAATCTATAAATATTCTAGATCTATAGCTAGAGAAATCTAGAAGCAAAAAGCTGCAGCGCAAACTGAAAGTCTATATTCCTGATTAAATCTACATATTTTAGAATCTAAATAGAAATGTATCGTCATCATGGCCTCCAGAAAGCCCGTGCACTCTTCATCTTTATCTCAAGGCATTGTCGAGGTATATCTAGATGAAGATTCTATTTCAATTCTGGAATTAGCTCTAGATCTAAATCTGGTCGTAATTTTATATAGATCTTACGATATACAACAATCTAGATCTAAATCTAGAGCTAGTCTATGTGTTAAACTTTAGGCCACCGTTATCCACAAGGTGCCTTGCGAATAACGCTTGAACATTGGTCCGCAAGGCACCTTGCCGATAGTCCTGCTTCTGTGGCGGCATTATCAGCAAGGACCGGAATTTGGTCAAGTTCACAGATAAGCATGTCTTGAAAAGTGTGTTAGTGTTCTGTTCAATTCAGTACCACTCCCTCCCCTGGTGTGTATGATTGTGCCTGTTCAGCAACCTAATCTTTTTATACCTTTCTGAAACGTATAATGAAATGAGAAGTCAAAGAAAATTCTCATTTGTCGAAATTTATTTGAAATGTAAAAAGGCACCTTGCGGATAACGCTTGTACCTTGGATCCGCAAAGGCACCTTGCGGATAATGACTCCCTAAACTTTAAGCATTAGAGAGACATAAGGAGACAAAGCAGGGGAGTAAGCAAGTATTAGTAGGGCATTTTGTTGGTAAGTCTTAACTGTTATTGGCTAACTTTAATGACAAGTCATGGACTTGGTCTAGTCCAAGGATAGACAGAAACATGCCATTGCCATGCATGTTTATGTTATCTTTTCTCAAAGTGCGTTCCATGCTGTGCTGGTTAATTTTTATATTATATTGACAATATCTAACAGAAATGTATAATGTGTAAACCCCTAGTTTCAGCCACAGTGAACAAGAGAAAAAAATTGTTGAATATGCCATGGATATAATAGCATTTCAAATTTTACACACTGCCCAATCATTACTGGAAGGGAGCAGGTAGAAACGCTCGAAAGCAACACATCTGTCCAAGTCTCATCTAATGGTTACTAATGTCATTACATGTATGAACTTTCATTCTTTTGCTCGATATAATGTAATGAATGAAACATAAACAAAAACAAAAATTGAAACTTAAGTAAGTAGATTGGTCTAACATCAGTACACCAATAATGTCAGTACAGCTGATCAATACTGTGTGGTTTGTTGTGTCTGAATCTGTATAATATATTGCTGTTACCAACTACCTGGCATTGCAGCAGCCATCCTCTATGGATGGAATGTACATGTTACAAATACAGGTGTCTCATCAAATCATCTGTGTTTGCAGATGAGACAGCCTACTCATCTAAGGGATTCCAAATGGTTTCTAATATCCTGACTGTGCTATGATATTTTTGGGACTGACATATTTAATTACATTCTACACACATACAGGACAAAAATCATATTTCTAAAATCTAAAATGAAAGAATTATGTGCCTTAGGCGCAGTTTGAAATGAAATGCACTGTCTGTTAAATTGCGCAAACCCACATGATGTGGGTTAGCGCACTTTAACAGACCCACCTAACAGACCAGTCAGAGCGTTCACAGAGAGCCAACCCACATCACTCAATAATGCTCTGTAACATAAGGCTCAGAAACACGGAAAACCACAAAAAGTACCCTACAAAAAATACAATCATTCATAAATAGATATCTGAATGTTCTGGCCTAAAGTTATCTCAAACATTAATCTATGGGAAAGAGCTGGACAAGTATCAGCTGAAAAAGATTTAAAACGAAAGAAATGGAGGTGGATAGGCCACATGCTTAGAAAGGACCCCAACACAATAACAAGACAGAGCCTAACATGGAACCCACAGGGTAAAAGATCGAGTGGTCGGCAAAGGGTTACATGGAGAAGAGAACGAGGAGAGATGAAGACGCACGGGGCAAACATGGAAATCTATGGAGAGGCTGGCCTAGAAGAGAAACTATTGGAATTTATTGATGGCTATGCTTCTCAGGAGCTAAAAAGGCAGAAGACATGGTGATGAATATACAAATCTTGACACAAGCACAATCTTGCCACCCCTTTCATCTATACTATGGGAAATATTTAAAGTTTCAGGTAAACAAAAGGAATCCCTAGACACTTTGCATCCGTCAAATGTCATAGCTTCAACAATAGTAAACAAAAGAAGCCACTGGACACCTCAATACCGTCGTATTACATCATAAGCAAAAGAGAACAAAAGTAGTGGCTAGACACCTTGTCCATTGTTGTGATCCCAAAACAAAATGATGAACCCGACCAGTCAATTATAATCGGACTCTGCCTGCTTCATAAAAATTAGCCAATCTTATCATTCCTCATTTGTCTGATCTGCGTCATTTGCTGATCATAAAATTATTCAAATAAAGTCATTTAAACTCGGTTGATCACAAGAAGAACGGGTGACAGACAGGCTGTCGTGTGGGTTGGTGATTTTTGACGCAAAGGCCATCCCAACAGGTGAATCTTTCAATTTGAAACAAGTTATGCCTATGTCTTTTTTGTGGGTTGGAGCATTTTATCGGAAGAAAATTTTGTTATGAAAGGGTTGGCACATTATGTTTCTTACAATTTTAAAACGTTTAAAGTTGAAATTTCGAAACAAGGTTTTGTCATAAGCTGTAACAGAATTACTTAAAACCCCTCTGAAGAGGATTTCCTGTAGTAAGTGAAAACCCATGACGTAATCGATCTTAGTGTTTGCTGAGCCCTAGTGAGTGTGTGACACCCTGGTATCGATTTGTTTATATCTGAACAGAGAATCTAGAATAGTATTGAAGCCTCTAGGTTTTCTTGAATGTTCTGTAATTTTCCGTTTCTGGAAGAGTCTTTGTTTTTTTACATATAAAAGGGCAGTTTATCTATGATTGAGAAGGAGAGTACGAGAAACACATTTGATAAGTGCGAGAGAAGTACATGTAATTCCACCTTTATATGCCAGCATTGTGAATTTGCTTCATCTCATTGATTGATTGTCGACTGTGAGTGTAATAAACATCTTTGTTGTAATTATTAATTGAGCATTGGTATTTCTAGATTGTGTCTATGCCTTCATCAACATCTAGATCTAGAGTAAACTGCCTGCTCCATATATTCCTTTGTAACATATGTATTGATGCTTTGATTGGTGTAAAAAAATAAAAATTGGAAATGTTGTGGATTAGCGCATTTTATCAGACGGCCGACGATATGGACCTGTAAAGTTATGCACAAATCAAATTTAGACTAAAATCTTTGTGGATCATTTATACCCCTTTAATATCTGTTGAACATTTAAAAAGACCATAACATACTATCTAGCATCTGGGTGCAGTATCTAATTAGGTGCTCAGTTAAAATCACAATGGGCTGGCAGATGAAGTTTCAATTTAAAGATTATAACCATGTCAAACAATTTTATATGTAATATAGTTGACTTTGTCTACAAGTCTATAAAATCATTACTGTGTTTTGAAGAAGATTTAATATTAAAAATACTCAAACAAATATTAAAGATTAAGGTTAATTATGTGTACTTTTCATATTTCAAGTGGGTTTTTTTCTTCTTTCAGCTCATAAAGCATATCTGGTTCAGTTTGAAACATGAAACGCTTGTAGTGGACAAACAACAATCATGTGCGATGAATCCTCTTAAACTACATATAAGTGTACAGCCAGATATAAAGACAGCAGAAGTAAATGGGGCATGTTTTCCATCAATGGTGAGAATTTAGAATTTCAAAATTTTTTCTGTTATTTAAGTCCCTCCACCCTCCTCATCAAAGGAAGAGCAATTTTCATGGACCATATGAAAAACAGCAAGTAAAGTAAGTAAGTAAGTAAGAGTTTTGAAAAATAATATAATTAATCAATTAATTTAGAGGTTATTTTGTTTTCACACCTGAAAATCTAGTCATTTAAAAATAATCATGTCATTTGATATTTCAAACATTATTTTCTATCTATTTCAGTCAGGTGTAATCAATATGTTGCATTGAAGTCTTTATTTGAAGGTAAATAATTTACGCATTGATTCATTTGTCAATGTAATTTAAGTCATTTTTTGTTCTATTGAAATTTCAAAAAGCTATGTCCTTGTGATGGCATTCTTCTTCTTATTTGTATGTCAAAGCCTTGCATACTATTGATCTTAATCAATGTGAGAACATAATGTCTTGTTAGTGTAGAGTTCACAGTCAAACTTGTTCAATTTTAAACTACATAATCAAATTTCACTGTTTATTTATGTTTAAACTACAATTTTGTTTGTCATCAAATAAATTATCAGACAAGTTAAGTGATAAAGTAGTTATTTTTCTCTTTTTGTCATTTTAAATCCTAGAAGTTGAAAGATAAGTTTTTTATTCTAAATTTGTGATTATTTTGATTTTCAACATTGCAGATATCTATTGATGGTTAAAAAACACATTTTCCCTAAAAGTAAGTCCCTTACTCAGAGTTTAGTGAGGGATAATCATGAGTGGAGTTATGATTTTTATAGGCATAGGTGGTAGTTTGCCATTGTTTTCCTCACCACCTTTTACTTTCACCAAGTCCGAAAAGACCAAGCTACCCTATTCATGGTTGGGTTGACAAGAGGTCCAGAACAATTTGTCAGGACTGGGAATGGAACTCTAACCTCCTGTGTGGTAGTCAAAACACTCTAAACTAGCTAAGCTACTGGTGTCTTTTTCCTACTGCTTGATAAATCTATTGGTCATTTTCCAAATTCAAAGCGCAAAGTAAGGCTTTTTAGTTTATACAGTTTCTTTAATGTCATATTGAAATTCAAACATTGAAACTTATCATGTATTCTGTTTCTATAAATTTCTCTTC
>JAXRKP010000227.1:47500-67500 GCA_037039925.1 Doris montereyensis | reverse complement strand
AAGGCCCAATGGTTTCAGTCAAATCACATGATTTATGTATATAATGTGTATTCAACAGTTGAGTTAACGTTATAGTTTATATACAAACTTAGATAATTTGTGTGTGAAAAGACAGTCATGAAAGTATGTATTTCTGTTTGTTACAGAGCAAATCTGCTAATGTGTTTGAGTATTGGATTCCTGAAATTGCCAACTCACTAGAAGAAATATTTACAAAGAGCACAAATGCCAAATTTAGAGCAGCATTTAAAGAGCATTTTCCTGTAAGTTTATATGAAATTCAGAAATGGTTTTAACTCATCTACAATTATGCTTTATTTCTAGTGGAACACTTTCAGTTATTTAAACATATGAAAATGGTAAATTGATAATATGGAGGATGTGTACATTTTGTTTTTAATAATTTTAAGACCATTAGAGTGATTTGATTTTTAATTTTAATTTTACTCACATCCACAACTAAGGTGATCTTGAGGGTTTAGGTAGGATTTAAAATTTTGCCTGGATTGCTGTAAACAGCCAAGGGATCTTTAACATACACAGGTTGTCGTCCATCTCTGATAGGACTTGATCCATCAACCTGGACCAGATGGGTTTTACTTGAAAAACTCATGAAAATTGTTCAACTGCCGGGGCTTGAGCCCATGACGTTTTTTTTAGTTGAGAGGCCGACAGATGCCTTTGGACTACTGTCTCCCAAGACCATGGTAGAATCAAAATGAAAGGAGCTGATATTCAGCTGAGCTGTTTTTAATGATTTTATTATTGAGCAACAGATTATATGGCAGAGAATAGCATACCTCTTTGCAATTCTAGTTAGATGATCCAATGAATGTAATAACCCTACTCTACCTTTCCCCCCCCCCCCACCCCCCACCCCCCACCAAAATGATTTGAACCAAAAACAGACTAACATGTGAGTCCTTATTTTCTTAATTGTTTTAATCAGATATTCATAAAGCATTTTTGTTTGGTAATTCAATATTCATATTGATATACTTTCTTTCTTTCTTTATCAGTTCCCATTCTACCTTTCGGTGTATGGGTTCATATTGATACACATAATATTAATATAAACTTTTCAGCCCAACTGTAACATGAAAAGTCACCTGGTATCATCATTGTGGCAAACAATCAGACCATCCAGTGGTGGACTCTTGCAAGGGGAACAACAAGTGGTAACAGTAATGCCTTTATCAAAATGAGATTGATTGCTTTAGATAAGAACTGATCAAACTTTCATGTCAAGACCACAATTTGTCTTTGTATTTGAGTGTGACATTCATAAAATTCAGTTGTCAAAGACTGTTTCTCTTGTTTAACTAAACATTGTCCATTTCCATTTACTTACTGCGATGAAAATGTTTTTTTCAAAAAAAAGATGAAAGTTAAAACCAATGACTGACTTAAATGATGATTTCACACAAGCCAAGATGTTTTAAACAAGAAGGCATGGTCTTTACATATATAACACTAACAGACTCATAATTTTATGTAGAGCATTTAACAAAAAAAGGATTTTAGTAACATAATTGTCTGAAATTAATTCTATTGGAGATGTCAAGAGGGTATAACAATGAATGGACAAACCATTCACTGACTCAAAAAAGGTGAAAGGAATAAAATAATGTAGAAGCTATTGAAATTAGATATGCAAAATTAAATGCTCTTGTGGTGAAAAGTTTACTGTACTCAAGTTGCAACCAAGGAAACCAATTTGTGTATAAATTTGATACGATGGGTTGTTTTTTTTTATATACAAATCAATCATCCTCCAGTGTTTTTCCTTTTCACTAAAATCTTTCTGTAGTAATAACGAAGCAAACTCTTGTGAATATTTCAACCTTATTTATGTTGTTGTATTGATTTAACTTGCGCTGTTCCTTAGGATTTTTATTATGTATTTTTTAATGCACACCAAGTGCACAATACTGTAAGACAAAAATCTTTATGGATTTTATATTTGTTGGGAACATTGGTCTTCTTATATATATATTACAAATAAGAGAATCAATTTCATGCTTAAGTATTGATGATTACTCATAAAGACTTTTTTTCTATGCTAAATAGGATTACAACAATGGAGGTCAAGATTGTCATGATGAAAGGAAATTAATCAACATCAGCTCCCGCCAGATGCAATGGTTTCCAACATAATCAGGGATATATCCACGCCTAACAGTTTAGAAAATGAGGAACATGATTGGGATACAATGCAGACAACTGCAGAAAATGTCAAAGGGCATGCACTTGATGAAGAATATCCCTTAACTTGTCATGGCAAGAATTCAATTTCATGTTTCAACCAAGATAATCCATCAGCAGATAAAAACATACCAATGACCTTGCTTGAAGATGGAGTATATTTGGAGCCAAATCTTGAACATTTTCATCCCAAAGCAAATCAAGACCCACTGCAAAAAGAATCTACAACTTGGCAAAATAAGACCTATGATTATTGTGAAAATTTAAGTGTAGAAAAAGAAATAAATAGAACTTCTTTATTTTATACAAATTTTGATTATACCTGTATTGATAGTCTGAGTGGAGAGTTAATATTTTTAGATAAGTGTTTAGCACAGGACAGGTTAGACATCAATGAGGAGAAAACTACCAGTTTACATGATATAGAATTTACTGAGAACAATCCTATTACGGAAAATTGCGAAAGCCGTTTTGTGAAAAAAGGTCCTTTGAAGAGAGCGAGGCATTCTTAGGTTTTGATAAATCTAATACTGACATGGATGATTGGATGAATTTAGAAGATGATTTGGACCAAATAAAGAGAGTAAAACTATGTGACAATGGAGCATTGCCTAAGATTGAGATTTTGAACAATGTACAATGCATACATTTAGAGAAAACATGTGAGATGAGCACACATGCTGACAGTTCTAGAATTGCACTGTGTGGTCACAAAAAACAGATAGATATGCAGTGCAGAGATGTAGAAGAATCAACTACAATAAAGCAAAAGCTTGACAAAGATGGTGTTTTTGCCATTGAGGTAGAGAAATTGAGTGAAATGTGTAGGCCTATAGATGAAATTTTCAAAATTCACAGGATGGAATATCTGAAATGAGTCATGAATTTGACTTTCTCAATATTTCGCAATCTGGAGAGGAAGAAGAATTTCAATTCATCCGAAATGAGCACCAAAATACTTGTCTTATTGCTGAGAACAACCAGATGGATAATTTATATAAACAAAATGAAGGAACAGAGAGAGTACTAAAAGATCACCTCAGTGAGAAGAGAGATATGACTGATAAAGAAATTCAAGTTTGTGCAAGTTTAAAACCTGGCTCCCCTTCCATGGCTGCAAATGTCTCAGGAACTGACAATAGGATGGTATAAAACATTTGAATTTTTTTCTTATTTGAATGGGTTGTCTGTTTTTCATGCAACGGGAAAATTGTGTTTCATTATGTTAACACTTTTTTTTGAAAAGACAATATATCATGTTACATTTTACTTTCCATCCCTAGATGAATGGATTTTTGAGTCAGGATATAGTCATTATAATTACTGGTCTGCCCATTTATACTAGCCTGCATGAATTGTTTTTAGTTTTTCACAGGATTAAAGAAAATGGCAGAATATTTTCTTCACTTGACATGTCAAAGTCTAAGCACCGAAAATATTTATGAAGTTAAGATAATTTTCTGACTATTTTTTGACTTTTCACACATCCATCCTTGCTATATTCTCTACTTGTTCTAGTAGTTTGTAGAATTAATTTACTTCAAATCATGATTACATCATCAATTTTTCTTCCATTTTAATATGATGTGATTTCTTTGAGACAAATTTTATTGCATTGATTTGAAAGACCACAATATTTAGTTTGAACAATGGTTGGCCAATAGAGCCAATTGATTATAATAGAATCTACAATTTTGTGTATATTTGCAGAACGAAGAAGAGGACTGGTTTGATAACAGGAAACTTACAGACTGGTATGAATCTCTCGGCATATAACACATGTGATTGGAGATGAGTGTTTTATTCAAATTTATATAGCATTGATTTTACAAATGATTATTATCCAGGTGAACTATGTTTTCCAATTTCTCTTCAACAATCAGTTTTTGTGCCTTAGAATATATGTGTGTATTAGATGCTAGATCATGTGCAGTGTCAGTCTGACTCGGATAATGATGCATTATTTCTAAATCCAGAATAGCGTCTACTTAAAATTTGATAACAGTCCATTCAGCTTGTCTAAAACCAAGTATTTAATAGTGTCAATTGTTTAAGTCACCTACTCTAATGTACATGATACTGTTGTAGAAAGTTGCAGATAATGAAATGGTCATGGTTTATTCTAAGGAAAGTTTAGCAAATATGATTTTCAGTGTAAAATGAACTATATTGTACATGCATGATTAATTGAAATCTAGCTCTTAGATTTAAGACATGGCTCTGTATTGTAGGAAATAACGTTCCTGTCTTTAGGATCTTTCCAATTCAAAATCATATTTAATTTTTCTTAGAATAAATACCTTAGTGAAAAGAATACAGCAGCGTTAAAAAAAATAAAAGCATGCCACATCTGCTGACCAAATGTTATATTATAATAACGCATAATAATGGCACACTGTTTTTCTGTAATGCAACTTCATACCTATCTATTGGCCTGAACAACAGGACTTTTGTTCTGTAGTTGGTGATATTTTTGTCAGAAATAACAATAGATATGACAACAGATAACAAACAGTAGCGAAGAACACTAAGACCAATATGTAGTGTCAGTCTTATTATGTCATGTCTAGCTTCGTTCTCTATGACAAATCAACTTTGTCTCTATGATTTCCCAACGATCAAAGACTGGCTATATATTACAATGGATACCTGTCACGCTATCGGCTATTGTGCATGATAATCAAGGGGCATAAACAATAAAATTATATGACACCTTGTATCTTTAGACTTTCTACTTAACATGAGTTATCTCCAATTGTTCCCATAGTGGCAACTTCTGTACTGTACAATAAAAAAAACAATTTCAAATTTTTAGCTTTAGATGCTTTGAGGTCTTGGTTAATGCTGATTGTACCTCCACAATGATGTATAGATCTACCTGAGTTTTGACATTGGAAGTGATTTTCTATGTGTATAAAGTATGAATGAAGTAGAATCACAAAAAATAGATTCCCTTACACACATGGTATACAGTTAGAGCTACTGTCAGTTACCCATATATTTTGATGTGAAAATAAATATCTATTTTAATGTAAATAGATATTTGATGACTTCCCTTTCATGGTTTGAGAATATGTATTAGTGATGTTATTGTGAATGTCGCAACTGATTTTAGTATGTTTTGAAAAACTGCAAAATTTGTGATTGTTTTCAAATTCTGTTGAAATACTGTCGACTGTGTCTCAGTATGACTCATACAAGTACATGTATATAATATATGACTCTTTCATGTCAAATAAAGAAAACCAAAAATTATTTTGCTGTCAATCTGGCTGTCATACCATGTTCATCTGTAAAACATTCTTAAAACTTCATTCAGCTGAGGAGATATGGGATTCTGGATCTGGCAAACAACAGTAGAGGACCTAATAAGAAAGTATAAACATGAATTATTTATTGTTAAAAGTTCCTTCAAAGCCTTGAAGATGTCAAGAAATTCAAGCCTAATGCATATCCTGCTCTCTCTTCCTCTCTCTCTCCCTCTCTCTCTCTCTCTCTCTCTCTCTCTCTCTCTCTCTCTCTCTCTCTCTCTCTCTCTCTCTCTATCTATATCTCTATATCTCCTATATATATATCTCCCTCCCTCTCTCTCTCTATATCTCTCTCTCTCTCTCCCTCTCCCTCTCTCTCCCTCTCCCCCTCTCTCCCTCTCTCTCTCCCCCTCCCTGTCTGTCTGTCTGTCCTGTCTGTCTTCTCTCTCTCTCCCCCTCCCTCTCTCTCTCTCTCTCTCTCTCTCTCTCTCTCTCTCTCTCTCTCTCTCTCTCTCTCTCTCTCTCTCTCTCTCTCTCGGCAAACATTATCAGAAATATGTTGACCTATATTAGTGTAAATGACGGAGGTGGAAACTGTCTCCTGCCTAGAAAAGCCTTTCCACCTAATGTAGTATGCTAAGGAATCTTTTGATATGGAGCATGCATCCTTGGGGCTTTGGAGATTTGCTTCCGTCTTGGAAAGAAGAACTGAGCGATAGCCAGGAGCCACCTGCGAAGGCTGATGATTTTTATGCATAAATAGAATGTTCAAATAAATTAGTGCATTCCTGATCAGAGTCAAGCTCAACACCTTTATAACTATGGTAATGTATGGCGTCGGTGGCCTAGTGATTAAGCTGCCGAATTTGGGATAATTAGATCCTGGGTTCGAATCCTACTATTCCTAGATTGTATTCCTTGGGAAAGACACTTAACATGCACTTTCCCACTAGACTCGGGTACAAATAGGTATCGATACGTTGGTGTTTGGCAGGTACTGCTAGTATGTTCTTCTTTTATTTCACTTATCTTTCCACTTACTGTTTCCTGTTAATTCACTCGTAGATCACCGCATATGGAGAACAGAAGTAGTTTCAATGAAACAGAAAATAGGTACCGACACCAGCTTGGAAGTAAAACCTTCTACCTAATAGGCGTCCTGTTAGGAAGGTAATTATTAATAATACCTATTTGGCTTCACGCTATAGAAATCTGGATAACCTTCTGCTTTATGCACCTTACTACATTATTTAACAAGCTGTGTCGTAAGTGTAAGTATAAAATTGGACTGAAGTATATTATGATGAGGTCTCCCCCTCAATCTTGAGCTGATAACAAGACATTGACCCTGATACATGTTATTGTTAATGGCCTACACTAATTTTACTTCTGTAGTAAAATTTTAAATAATGATTTTGAAGTGGAAAGAGAGTACCCGGTATACAATTTTTCACGTCCGAAATTATATCAGGATATATCATATGGCCTGCTATGGTATTTTGTTTCAGGATATTTTATATCAACAGGCAACACCCATAACTCTTCACACAGCTTGCCGACTCCAAATGATAAATCACGATGTAAAAGAAATATATTGATGTGAATTTGAATTTTGATTCAAGTACATTGTACTTTTAAAATGTGGACCCCCCCTCCCAACAAATCCAAGAACAACCCCTTCCCCAACCCTCCACCCAAAATGCCCCAAAGAAAATTCAATAACAAAAACAACACCCCAAAAAAAAACATAACTATGAACTAACAGCAATCAAAAGCAAACATCAACGTTTTTTTCAAAGCAGAATATTCTCGCAAAGGTCAGATCTTATTTATGATTTTACTCTAACTCTTATAAGATTTGATTATCTTTGTGCCCCCCCCCTCTCTCTCTCCATCGTCAAAGTAATAGTGTAAACCCCCACACCCTTTGGGTATTCCTTCACATGCAACGCAAACCTTTCAACATAGAATACATGTACCCCATTACTATTATGTACTTCTTCAATCACAATCCCCTAACCTTCATGATATTATTTCCGTCACTGCATGCATTGTAGAATGCTCTCTATCCTTACATACATGTAACTATATTGCACGCAGAGACTTGTGTAATTCCATTCAACTCAAAAGAAATTTGAATAAAATATGTAGTTTATTGCCATTATTTACAGTACAAAAGCAAGTCAGCAAAATTATGAAGTTAATGAATGGTATAAAAAGACTTCCAGTTCATATTGACAATACATGTACACACCACTAATATCAAAACACATTAAAGTTTAATTTACGTTATAATATAACCGGGTTAGATACAAGACAAAGACAGACATTGACAATAATTTCATTTAGACAAAGACAGACACTGAACACTAATTGCATTTAATTAAAGACCCATGCATTCGGAGGGTACGTTGAAGGCATCGGGGTCTGAAATGCCCTTTGTCATGTCGTAAAAACTGAAAGAAACGAGAAGAAAATCAGAACAGGGGTAAGAAACAATTATAAAATCAGTATAGCTGACTATGTACATGAACACGTTTTTTCCCCTTCAGATTTAACATCTTCCCCCTTTTCCTCTTCATCTCAGCTGCGTTTGAATACATGCACTTGTGGTAATAGAGGCTGTATTGTATACCCCATTTCCTTTGATCTCAACCCAAACCAGATTCACACACATCTAGTTTCGCATATTTATGCACCTAGATTTCCTCTTATGAGGTCACTTGTTTACTTTGTAAAACTCAAGAGCTCGCCGAGTTTGCATGCTTAGACCTTAAATACGATGATAAATAATCTCAAGGTCTTCAGTACGCTAACCAATCATGAACTACGTGCATAACTCGTGTCCTGGATCAAGGGATTTGGGGGGGGGGGTGGGGGTGGGGGTGGGGTGTGGATGGAGCTGGGTTTTACTTGAAAAGACGCGATAGAAAAATGTAACTGTTGGGGCTTGAACCCATGACCATTGCATCTGGATCACCGAGTTCCCTGGTGCTTTTGAGGCAGAGACAATGGAGGCAAGAATATTTACCACAAAACATCTATTCTGTGACCCATGAAACAGAAAAAAATAGGGTAGAATGGCTTTAGCAACCATTCTTCTTCTTTCCCCCTACATATTCCGCACTAGAAATACTTAACGATATGTACAAACAATGTACTATGTACAATGTAGTAAAATAAGAAACAATACAAAATCGAAGAACACAACAAAACAAATGCAATTACCACTGTATGTTTATGAAAGTATTACATAGGCATTTTTCTCTTTCTTGACACGGTCCTTATCCTTGTTTGCTAGTGTAAAAACTAAAGTATGAGGTAAACGTATCCTTATCCTACATAAATTTGTCCTTCCCGAAAGCGATGCTGACACTGACACCTTAGTAACACTAACAGTAACAGGCTAACACTTAGTAACGGACGAGTTTTGTTGTAAATCACGTATGCAACCAATATTTTCTTTGGGAAACGTTCACGGAGATCCATCAGTAGTCTGACAATGATACATTTAGCATATCGATATAAGGATACGATCATTTGATGAAAATTTCGACGATGGTTTTTAACCTGGCTCGAAGACACATATTATGTATTTCCAATACCCTCTGCAACATTGAGTGGGTTTTCTGAAAATGTGTTTGTCTTGCAGTGAAGAAAATTGGTCTTTCCGAAAAGAATTGTAACATACAAGCATGTTACTAAACCTATTTAAAATGGCGGCTTAGGCGAATGATAATTCGATTCAATGACGGGGAAACAATGAAATTAAACGTCACTTCTGGTAGAGAAATTCCTCAAATGAAAACGATTTTGGGGTAATTTAGAACCTACATGTAAAGCATCGTTACTCGTAGTGGCCTGGCAACAGAGTCTTTCACGAACAGAGAACGACCAACTCAGAATTATATTATATAGATTAATTGTTAAGTAGTTAACATTTTTTATTTACAGGGACTAAATTCAGTAAATTACGCTGTAAATATTACATTGTTTATTTTGTTTATATTTTTTTGTTATTGTCATAAACCTAAAACGGACCCCCCACCCCCACCCCACCCTCCCTTCCACAAATTTGACTGTAACAGTGTAAAACTTTGCTTCAAACCGTCGAAAAGATGCTCTGCTGCCTTTTGGGTGTTGATGAGACTGGAGGTTTTCTCTTGTTTTTCTTTGTTTTTTTTGGTGTTATTTCTAGTTGTTAGCAGTCGGTTGGGGGGAGTTAATGTAGCCAAGGATGTAGCAAAGGTTACCAAGACGTCAGGTAAGTATGCTTTAGTCTAACTCCTTCCCAAAAGAATGGAGTTTCATGACAGAACTGTGTTTGAACTTGAAATATCAGTCTATGGTATTATGATTCCCTGAGCATTTAAATTTAAGAGTTTTTGATAATAGAAATTGTTGTCCAGGTAAACTTCAGTTTCAGTTCTCTGAGCGTATAATAAAGTTATACTGATATTTAACAATCCACGCTCACCCCTCCCTCCTGTAACCTCCCACCCCCTCCCGCACACACACAAAAAACCCACAATCAAAACCACAACAACACAAAAGCAAAAACAATACCCACAAACAAACAAAACAAAACAACAACGACAATAATATCAATCAAAAAGCCCCCCCCCCCCCTCCCCAAGAAAAACAACGAAACTCTAAGAAAAGCCTTACTTGACGACGTCAAGCCCTTCGTCACTGAAGAAGGCATCATGGACAGGAAGCAGCTTGGCTCTGTTACTACAGAGAAGAAACCGGCTGTTGAAGAGAAAAGAAATGTATTGTGGTATCAAAAGCTGTTTCTGAGCCAAAAAAACCCCAACCCAACCCAAACCCTAACTAACAATACTAACGACGCTGCACGACATTAACAATCTGAAACTTTACGACTTTCAGTATTTCATTAACAAACAAACAACAAAAAAAGTCACATTGTAAGGCATTCAGCTCTACGTTATTGAGAAGCTTTACCTTTTAAAAAATATAGAAAAGAAAAAGAAAAGAAGATTTGGTTTTACCCCCATTCACAACTAAAGTGGTATTGAGGATTTTGGTAGATTTTGTTTTAAATTTTGATCCGTAACGTGCACAGAGTGTTGTGAACAGCACACGGGACCTCATTTTTATCCCCCGTCTCCGATGGGGCTAGGTGTTGATCCATCTACATGGACAAGGAGGAAGGGGGTGGGTTTTAATCGGAAAAAACCCTCGACAAAACTTCTCAACCTTTCTGGCATGAACCCACGACCTTTTAGTTCAAAAGCCGACAATTTGCCTTTGAACCATCGAATCCCCCCCCCCTGAAGCGTGTAGTTGGGCCAGCAAACTGCGTGTGTACGGAAACTGAAGATTGAACCGCACTTTTGATAGATTACATTTTTTGAAAACAAATGTTTTACTTCAAGATAATATATTACAATTTTCTGTTGCTGTAAAATTATTAAATGATGATAATGATGATATTTATAGTGATAGTGATAATAATCACAATGATCTCCTCAAAATGCTACGCCCGGATATTCACCTGAGAATACATATTAAGCGATTACGTTACGCGAATAAAAGCCAACAAGACTTACTAGAGTTGGATTTTTCAGCAAAGTCAGCGACAGTGACGGACTCTCCAGGAACTCCAGCGACACCGATGACAGCCTCGGCTATGAATTTGCCACCAATTGGTACACCGTAGGGGTGGAATGCATGGTGTGGGGTTGTGACGTTACATTTCTTGGTCTTGATGTCCAGGATGTATTCTTTGTTCTGTACAAATCAGCAAGTCATTATCATATTCTACAGTCACGTCAATATATTATTTCTGGTTTAACCCTCAGTCACTAACCTTATACATCGTATATAACTATTTTCGTAATCTTTGTAGATTGTTAAACTAAAATCGTTAATGAACATCAGAAATTAGAAGGTTAAACTTGCTCCATCACATGTTGTTACTGATATAGTTTGAATAAGACAAATATGTTGTTGACAGTAATGTATTCCTTAAGTACCTCGCTCCCAAAGTCAAGCGAAAATTATCTCACTCAAAAATGAATTTGAAATAGAACATTTATTTTGTAACACTAACAGGCCAATTAGGAAATATCAAACTTTACTCTCTGTCTATGACATATATTGTCAACTTATGACCATAAACAATTATGGACTGAATAAGAATAGCTATAAAAAAGAGAAAAAGACAAAGCACGACATACCTCATTGTAAAGTTTAAGTTTGATGTAGACAGCTCTGGTGCTGTTGAAAGTCTCGTCTTCCACCTCACGGATGCGTTTGTTGGGGCCATCGTACACCATCAAGCCACGAACTGCAAATTTCCTTTCCCTGTCATACTGGAGTTTACAGACAATTACAAATGTTATATATAATGTTGACTTGTGAGTGTTACTGTTATATACTCCTTTAACTAAGGATGTCATGAACTCACTCTTGTTAAGTTATTCTGGCACCTACAAGGCCTTTTCATATGATACAAATTCGCCGATAACGTACCTCAAATCAATACTTATTATTGCCTCATCATTGTGTTTAGCATCTTGGTTTGGCATTATGTTGTTCTGTCTTCTTTGTAAATGTATGAAAAGTGAATTGAAACCATTACGTTTAAAGTGCAACAAGTGAAATGAAACTATTACGTGTAATGCGTAACACGTTAATTGAAACTTTTATGGTTAATGTTTAACAAGTTAATTGAAACTATTACGTTTAATGCATAACAAGTTAATTGAAACTATTACGTTTAATGTATAACAAGTTAATTGAAACTATTACGTTTAATGTATAACAAGTTAATTGAAACTATTACGTTTATGGTATAACAAGTTAATTGAAACTATTATGTTTAATGTATAACAAGTTAATTGAAATTATTACGTTTCTAGTATAACAAGTTAATTGAAACTATTACGTTTAATGTTTAACTAGTTAATTGAAACTATTACGTTTAACGTATAACAAGTTAATTGAAACTATTACGTTAATGTATAACAAGTTAATTGAAACTATTTCGTTTAATGTTTAACAAGGGAATTGAAACTATTTCGTGTAATGTTTAACAAGTTAATTGAAACTATTTCGTTTAATGTTTAACAAGTTAATTGAAACTATTACGTTTTATGTTTAACAAGTTAATTGAAACTATTATGTTTAATGTATAACAAGTTAATTGAAACTATCACGTTTAATGTATAACAAGTTAATTGAAACTATTTCGTGTAATGTTTAACAAGTTAATTGAAACTATTTCGTTTAATGTTTAACAAGGGAACTGAGGGCATCACGTGTCATTGGAAGCGATCTGACGGTGAGAGGGAATAACATGCACATTGAAAAATGAATTATATCATATTCTTAAGTTAAGAACGCGTTTGTTCTGGATGGCGAGCATCTTGGATTTATATAGATTGTCGATTTCCTGAAATGGTATAGTTGCTCCTGTTTGCTTACCAAATCAACCATTTACATGCCGCACACCACGCATAACTGAGACAGCGATGAAAAATACAATACCTTACAACAACTATCTTCGATCTATATGAGGATATCAAAAAGAATTGAAAGACATCACAGTTAGGTATCATGAAATTATTTTTATTTTTCAAATTTTGTATGCGATGACAAGATGGTGAGAGTGTAAAAAAAGGGAACTTTAAACAAGTTATAGATGTTGAAATATCGTTGAAAAATGAGGAATTTGGTGTCAAACTGTTACAATGATCATTGGAGTGCTTTAACATTGAACTAGTATTAGTGATGGCTGCCATTGTCAATGTTGAGTACTTGAAGTGAAGACGCTGTGACTCTAGTTCAAAGATATCTTGCACTCCTTGGGAGGGAAGAACAGATCTGGGTCGGAAATGCCAGACTGGAGGTCATAAAATCTGTTGGAGACAAATAGGAGCCAAAACTTACGTATGCAAGTATTATGCCATCACATTGTCCCCCCAACAACTTGTCCATCTTATTATAGGGTTTGTTGTAAATATGTTTCAAACAGTGCCACCAAAGGTAGCGTGCCGATGGTTACCATAGATATAAGCATGTTAGAGCATGACTCAAAAATAAGATTGTAGAATGAATTAAGGAGATGGATTTTATTGTCTATATCCCCAGACAAGTGCAGGCTCACCGAATGTACATCGTTTATCCCTCAGCAAATCGCTTCTCAACTCCCTGGAGTATACTTTACAACAATCTGTTAGGCGACTCGTACTAACACCCTGACAAGATCTTAGTCTACCTATGCTGGGTACTCATTCATGTCTGAGTCAAGTGAGGAAAGTAGAGTGAAGTGCCTTTTCTAAGAGTACAACATTGTGAGAGAAAACCCAAACACCAGGGCCAGCCATGGGGTTTGAACTAGTGTCGTCGTGATTACAAACACACGTTCGTTGAATATTAACATAAATAAACTATCCAAAATGCGATTCTATTTTTAAAAAGAAAAGTGCACACAAAGGCATGCAACGATACTTTTCCAAACACTATTATGTAATCTAAGAAAGGTATTATTATCGCAAATACTGCGTTATACCATGACTAGACCGGGCAATGGACAGGTAAGCATATGTACGGGGAGTAGATGATCACGCCCTCCACTAGTCTCCTGCTGCCTTGCAGGCAGCTCTTGGCTGACCAAAGGCTAAGGGCGTTAACCCTGAAAGAAAACAATTTGCTGCCTTGCAGACCGGTCTTGACTGACCAAAGGCTAAGGGAGTTGACCCTGACATAAAATAACAACCGGCTGCCTTGCAGGCTGGTCTTGAATGACTAAAGGCTAAGGGAGTTAACCCTGACAGAAAATAACAAGGCCCGGTAGGGGGCCTCAAGGTGGCAATCTCACCATCTATCTAGGGTACAGTGGGATAATCCCCTACTTATCCAAAACAACTTGATTCAAAGAAATATATACAATGATATACCCGGCTTGAACTTTCGAAGACGACTCTGGAAAAGAACACGGACTATGATTTTTGGAACATGGAATCTTAGGGCAATTAATGGAAAGGAGTTAGAATTAGCTGAAGAAATGGAAAAATTCAAAGTAGACATTTTGGCTATTACAGAAACAAAGAAAAAGGACAAGGAATAGAAAATGTAGGCCCAAATCATACTCTAATCTTCTAAGGAGTAGATGTCAAAGATAGAGCTAGAGCAGGAGTAGGCCTCCTAATGCATAAAAGGCAAGAAATGCTACTAGAAAAGTGGAAATTTGTAATCCCACGGCTATTAGAGGTAAATATTAAACCAAAAGGAAGAGACATTAAATTATTTATAGCTTATGGACCAAACGAAGATGCCACCAAAGAAGAAAAAGATATCTTCGAAAACAATTTACAAAAGCTGCAGAAAATCTTAAACCCAAACAAGAATTAATGGTTTTAGGAGATTTAAACGCTAGAGTAGGCAACAATGTAAAAACTTCAGGAGGAGTAATAGGTAAAGAAGGAGAGACAACAACTTCTCCAAATGGAGAGACTAATAGATTTTTGTCTAAAGAATAACATGAAAATAGCTAACACATTTTTTCCTCATAAAGATATCCACAAATATACAAGAGTAAATGAAGACATATTTGAAAAGTCAATGATAGACTACATAATAGTTAGCTCCCTTTTTTACAGTACAATGGATGCTAGAGTAAGCAGAGGAGCTGAAATATTAAGTGATCATCACCTAGTGATAGCCAAAATGAGATTATTAACTGAAGAAAACAAACAGGAAAGGAAAGAGAAGAACGCTACTGAATTGAAAATAGAAGAACTGAATAAACCAATAGTAAAACAGATGTACCAATCCAGGATAAAAGATCTATCAGTGAAAGGCAGATGGATCTGAAGGAAAGCACAATAGAAGAAAAGTAGCAAATATATAAAGAAACACTCCTCAGTTGTACTGAAGAGGTCTGTGGTAGGAAACAAATTAAAGGAGATGAGAAAAGGACAGCATGGTGGAATGAGAATGTCAAGACTAAGATCAAAGAAAAGAAGGATGCCTGGAAGAAATATTTGCAAATAAAGAGACCAGAGGATAGGATAGATTACGTGAGTAAAAGAACTATCGCCAAAGAGGAAGTTAGAAAATCAAAACAGGAACAGTGGGAAGAGTTTGGTCAAAGACTTCAAGAAAGCTATCAAGGAAATCAAAAGCTGTTCTGGGGAGCAATGAAGAGCATGAGAAAGATCAAAACATGCCCAATACGACAAATTAAAAACGCCAAAGGAGAAATAATGAAAGGAGACAGTGAAATAATGGAAACGTGGAGAAAGTATTTTCCAAAATTACATAATGCCCCCAGAACATATGAAACAAGGAGTACAGATCAATTATTAAGAGTAACACGTAATGGACATGAGACAGCTGAAGATGTAGATATCTCAATGGAAGAACTTCAAACAGCTTTAAGAAAAGTGAAATTAGGAAAAGCCCCACGAGCAGATCAAGTTTATCCAGAAATGATTAAAAACCAAAGGAGAGAGGCAGACAAACAACTACATGCAATATGTCAACAAGCATGGAAGTCCAAACAGGTGCCAGACGACTGGAAAAAGGGAACAGTACTACCAATACACAAGAAAGGATCAACTATGGAATGCTCAAACTATAGAGGGATATCACTACTTAGCGTACCAGGAAAAGTGTATGCCAGGATTCTGGAAATGAAACTAAGGAAAAGAGTAGAGGATCAGATTGAAGAACACCAGAGTGGATTTAGATCAGGAATAAGTGTACAAGATCACATATTTACAATCAGACAAATAATAGAAAAATTCTTGAGAGAAACTCCTTGTTTTATTGACTTAGAAAAGGCATTTGACACTGTGAGGAGGGACGAACTATGGTATTCCTTAAAAGAACACAACGTAGAGCAAAATTTAATAGAAGCCATTAAAAGTTTTTACAATAAACCAACATGTGCAGTGAGAGTAGCTGGAAAATTATCTGAGGAATTTGATGTAGATATAGGAGTAAGACAGGATTGTACCTGTCCTCTTTTGTTTATCACATTTATGGATTGAGTCGCAAAGGCAACCTCAAACATGAAAAAAATGAATGTAGGTATGTGGAAGCTCAAACTAGTAAATGTATCAATGCTTTCATTTGCTGATGATTTAGTTCTGTTTGGAAAATCAGAAAGGGACCTCCAGTCAAATATCAACATAATGAATAATGAATTAAATAAAAGAGGAATGAGAGTAAATGCAAAGAAAACCAAAACAATGCTAGTAACTAGGGAAGCTAAAACACAAAATCTTAAATTAGGCAGGGAGAATTTAAAACAAGGTCAAAGCTACAATTACTTAGTAGTAATGATTAACTCAGAGGGAAAACTAAGAGAAGAAATCAGCCAGAGAATCCAAAAGGCAAGTGCAATATATAACCATCTAGGAAAGGCATTTGTAGGTAAACAAGAATTGTCAACAAAAACCAAAATGACAGTATACAACACAGTTTATTGTCCTACTCTCCTCTATGGCAGTGAAACCTGGATCTTAGACAGTAGGAAATACAGTAAAGTGCAAGCAGCCGAAATGAAATATTTAAGAAGAGTAGTAGGGAAAACTAAAAGAGACAAAATCAGAAACACAACAATAAGAGATCAAACAAAGCAGACAGCATAAAAACTAAGATAGAAATGAATCAACTAAGATGGTTTGGGCATGTTAACAGAATGAATGACAATAGAATAGCTAAATCAGAATACAGTGTTAAAACTCAAGGTAAAAGACCAAAACGCAGACCTCGGAGAAAGTGGGAAGAAGATATAAAAGAGGCATTAATGCAAAGAAATTTAACTTTCACGGAAGGAAACAGAAACTGTCAGGACAGGGCAGCCTGGAGAAAGATCATTTCGGGCATCTAAAACCCATACACTGGAAGGTAGAATGGGAGCTTATCAAGAAAGAAAGAAAAAACCATGACTAAAGGACGATTTAAAGATGGAGAAGATAAGATGATGACATTTTTGAGGACAAGAAAGAGGAGGAACAGTAGAAGGAGGAAAAGATGGCGAGGAAGATGAGAAAGATGAACAAGGAAGAAAAGGAAGAACAAGAAAAGTAGAAGGAGGTGGGGCGCATTTAGGTAGACATCAGAGCAGATAAGTGAGAAGAATGCACAGGAAGAGAAAATCGATAATAATATCGTTAATTGTTGTGAATGGTAAGTTAATAAAAGCACCAAAGATCAGAATGAACTTAGAGCTCGAAGGCAATATTGCTCACTGCTAGTCTATCTCTATAGCGGAAATGTCATGGTGAATTTAGTAACATCTTACGTTATTATTTCAATGTCTTGCTTGTTCTTAAACACTTGTCTCACAGGGAAACAGTCAGGATATGTAACGATGATGGTGTAATTGTCTGAAGACGAAAAAAGTATTTAGAGGTAAAGGACTAGATCTAGATTCAATAATAAATGTTTAGGAAAATATTATGTTTTATACTCATTAAGAAACAGAGAAACGATGTTAATGATAATACACTTATGATAAGATACGTTTTATGGCGTAAATAAAATGAGTTCACGTGACATAAAATATTATTAGAACTAAATTGACTCAAAGCATAACGTTTAATTTAAAATATGGTTTATCAAGTGCTTGTAATACACAAAAGCACGTATTCCGTTAGGGTGTATGAATATATTATGGATCTGTAAGTTGCCTGTGAAATGCCCCTGGGTCTATCCAACACAATTTCTGCTTTCAGTAAAGTGAAGATCAACTCACTTCCTTCAAAGCTGCCTGCAAACTCAGCCACTGTAACTTCTTCGCCAGGCATACCAGCCGCACCTATGACACCTTCCCACACATATTTTGCTTCTGGGGAACACCGAGGGGTCTGAAAGGGTAACGTGGCTGCCCGACCTTGCAGGTCTTCGAGGACATATCGACGCGGTACTCTATGTTCTGTAAAAGCAAAGTAAATTGATGTGCTATAAGAAAGGCGAATTTCATAGAGGAAGAAACCTAAACTTTATCATATTCACTACCAATTTAACGGAATCTAGGAGAGTAAATTGATTTTCTTTTCTGCATCAGACCAACGGTGACTTCGTCGTCTATACATTCTTAACACACATGTAAATCAGAACATTACATCATTACCAGAATATGAGAGAGATATGTATAATAATAAAGTACATTTTTAATGATACATTTTATTCATATATGACCTCATCAAATATCTTTGTGAATCTAACAGTGACGAAGAATAGCTTTAGTCATCATAATACGTTAACGTCTGATTCGTATACCTATTCTTCTCTTTAACTCGTAATCCAATGATTGAAACGTTTACTAATAATGACAGCGGATGTAAAAAATAGTCACCTGTTCGTACTCTACTAGAGTATCGTAGCTGGCTCTTGTGCCTTTGATATCGATGTCTTCAACCGATCGAATCCTCTTCAGAGTGCGGTCATAGCCGATGAAGCCAGTCACGTGGGCACCACGCTCGCGGTCATACTAAAAACAATATGTCGGAAACGAATGGAATCAGTTGGTTTGGCTGCACGTCCTTGCTATTCGCAGGGTAGATCAGATTATCGCACTGAGAACTGCCGACACATCGAGACTAACTATCAATTTGATCAAAGCAGAATATATTATGGGGGAAAGGGATATATAATTTATAAAGACGAGTCATAATAATATTTCAGACCTGCTGCTTTTTTTATTGCATAAATCAAACAATAAATCATTATTTTCTTTGTAATTTTAATACAAATTACAAATAACTTTTACAAGTGCTTCCTTTAAAGTGATCGACGATACTGATAGCGATTAGCGTTTCCTTCAAATATGTTTAACCCTACGTCCAGTTTCATTTATTGCAAAAATTATTTGCAAGATGTTTTCACAGCATTATATGAATTTCAATATTTATGTCTTAATTATGTATTTGATAAAAGAGAGAAAAACATTCGATAACCTTACCCTCTGGAATCGGCCTTCGAATTGCTCTGGCCCGGCTGAAATTAAAATAGAGAACAAGAAATTCCCTATCAATTCCCAGAATAAAGCGATGCACACATAGCTACCAGTTTAAGATTTCATAGAAAAAAGATGCTTTCGAAATGAAGAGAAGTATAAGTGAAAACAAAATGTAAATGTGTGAAAGTACACGTAGTCGTATTTAGTCTACAGCCAAGCATGTGTATAGCCTACATAGCCACTCGGGCCCATTTTCATACATAGAATAAACGAATTCAACGACACATTGCATCTTAAAAGATGTAAATGTCAAATCATTCTAGACATATTTCAACAATTCATTGGTCACCTCCAGCTTCAAACAAATCATTTTGTCATGGAATAACATCCAATATGTTCACCTTGTAATGGTAATGATCTCATTGAGAACAGTCGACAGATAGATCCTGTATGTGTGTATAGTCGACAGATAGATCGTGTATGTGTGTATGTGTGTATGTGTGTATGTGTGTGCATGATCTAATATGGTCATGTTTAATGCTAGTTTTCTTATGGTTCTACCATTATAAATCCACTTTTAAAAATGATATCAAATTAAGAGC
>JAXRKP010000227.1:22500-35000 GCA_037039925.1 Doris montereyensis | reverse complement strand
GAGACAAACGAGAAAGAAAGGAACAGAAAGAAAGAACAGACAAGACAGGTTTGAGCTCTATCAACTCCGTACCTGAACTCATCGTCTTGGAAAACGCCTTTGTTTGACAACGCCGTCTATACACCTTTGTGCAAGCGGATGGGTACTGATGCAGATATCATAGTTCTATTCCTTTGTAGTGTCAGATTTTCATTCAGCTCCAAAAATTCTCTTGCAAACATCTCATCTTTGTTTTAGTGGGGCATAGTCGTGAGTTTTATTCTGTAGCTGATAAGTTGTGTCTCGTCATAATAGATTACACTAAAAATAAGTACGATGATGATGATGATGATGATGTGATGATGGTGATGATGATGACGATGATGATGAGGATGACGATGATAATGATGATGATGACGAGTGCCACCCCAGAGTATAAGATCGATGTGAACGATCCTCCATTCTTCTATTAGGAGAGGGAAAAATGAAGACGGATTTATAGTCCGTATCCCCGAACAAGTGCAAAGCTGACTGACTGCATATTATCATTTATCTCCCAGTAGACCATTTCAATCAAAGTCCTTCTCTCAACTCTTTTGATCATACAGTACATCAGCCTACTAGGTGCTTCTACTAACACTGACAATATCTCTATCACAATAGCTGGCTATTCATTAACGCCTAACTCGAGTGGGGAAAGCAGAGTTAAGTACCCTTTTTTAAGAGTAAAAACGTAATGAAAAAAACCCGCCTGGGACAATATTAAAGGTTTTGAACCAGTGTCATCGCGGTTAGAAACCCACAGTACTGCGGTTTCGCTACAACGTCTCTTCTTTAGCTTTCAGCAAGTCTGATACATTCTGCCAGGTACGTTCTGTCCAGTCCTTTTATTCCTTTTAAATACGCCATAGCGTTGATTGTTTGGACAGGGCATCATGCATTTTAGTCTGTAGCCGATACGTTGTTTATCATCATAATAGATTACACACACAAAAAAGAAGAAATACGATGATGATGATGACGATGAGGATGATGATGAGGATGATGATGATGATGAGGATGACAGATTTCATCTCCTTATCTGAGGTCGACGTGAATTATCATCCATTCTTCTGTTAAAGATAACAATGATAAAGGTGGATTTAGAGTTCGTATCCCCGCAAGATACAAGTGAGAGTGCAGGATCACCCAATGCATATCCATAGCACGATTCCTATATTTATCGACATGATCATTATGCACATCCGCACAAAGTGCATGATCACCCAATGCACATCCGTACATTTTATTTATCGCACCCAATGCACATCCGACAATCTGATGATCACCCAATGCACAAGTGATGTGTTCCATCCGCACAAGTACATGATCACCCAATGCACATCCGCACAAGTACATGATCACCCAATGCACATCCGCACAAGTGCAGGATCACCCAATGCCCATAATGTGTCCTCTCCAGCAGCCCATTCCATTGAAAGCACTTCTCAACTCCCCTGAGAGCATACACTATAGTAGCGTGTTAGGCGTTTCGAACTAACGCTCTGGCAAGATCTCTACCTACCTATAGCTGGGTACTCATTAACACCTGAGTCAGTGGAAAATCAGAGTTAGTACGTCATGAAAATATCCCACCTGGGCCAGCCAAGGGTTTCAACCAATGTCATGGTAATTACAAAATCCGTAGCACTACGATGCCCATTCCTTTATCAAGTCTGACACATTCTGTCCAGTCTTTTAGTCCTTATTATGATACCGTAGTATTGGTTGCTTAGCCAGAACATCGACAGAGCTCCTATTGCCTCTCGCATTTCCCATGTCGTGTTTCTTAGCCTCTCAAACCTCCCAACTCCAAAATCGGGATCAGTTTGAGGAACAATCAATAATTATAATTGTGGATTGGTATCGATTGATACTAGCGACTGACACCGAGGTAATAGTTCTAGATTGATTGTGTAGAAACTTTGTTGATTTCCAACCCAAGTAATTGAGAAGCCTCACCTGGGTTTCAAAGAGTCTGACAATGAGAAGACTCCCTGGGTCACAGCAGGACATGAGTCATCTTCTTTATGTCACTGCCAATACGCCTGCCTTTTACACTCCTGCTTTCACTTTTCAGCGTCGTTTTCACTTTCTCCTCTCTTTTTATTTGTTTTTGCTATCATTTTAATGTGTTCTGTCACGATCAGACGAGATGTTTCTGTAGCCATACCACACCGTCCCAACTCCATCTAGCATCTCTTTTCGATTGTTTTGTTTAATTGACAATATCTCTCTTTCCCATTTTTGCAACGCGCATTTCCCAAGACTTAATTTGCAAGAAGGAAATGTTTAATGTAAGACTCAATGGCGCCTAAAAATGAGAATTGTTTTTTACTTAATCGTTACCCACTGAGCTTATGATTTTTCCAAACTCTTCCGTGTACTTATGCAGACATACACACATATACACATGAACCAACAACATAATATTATATATGAAGAAATCCAATTGTCATTTATATTGATATACACACAAAACATAAAATCTATCTATCTATCTATCTATCTATCTATCTATCTATCTATCTATCTATCTATCTATCTATCTATCTATCTATCTATCTATCTATCTATCTATCTATCTATCTATCTATCTATCTATCTATCTATCTATCTATCTATCCCTCTCTCTCTATTTCTCTATCTCTCTATCTTTCTATCTATCTCTCTCTCTATCTATCTATCTCTCTATCTCTTTATCTATCTATCTATCTATCTATCTATGTATGTATGTATCTATCTATCTATCTATCTATCTATCTATCTATCTATCTATCTATCTATCTATTTATCGGTCTATCTATCTATCTATCTATCTATCTATCTATCTATCTATCTATCTATCTATCTATCTATATATATATATATATATCTGTCTATCTATCTATATATCTATCTATATACCTATCTATCTATCTATCTATCTATCTATCTATCTATCTATCATCTATCTATCTATCTATATATCTGTCTATCTATCTATATATCTATCTATATACCTATCTATCTATCTACCTGTCTGTCTGTCTGTCTGTCTATCTATCTTTTCTATGTATTTCTCTGTCTGTCTATCTATCTATCTATCTATCTATCTATCTATCTATCTATCTATCTATCTATCTATCTATCTATCTATCTTAATATGTATCTATTTATCTATCTATCTATCTAGCTATCTAGCTATCTAGCTATCTATCCATCTATCTACCTGTCTGTCTGTGTGTCTGTCTATCTATCTATCTATCTATCTATCTATAAATTTATATTATATATATATATATAAATACAATATAGATATGATATATCTATAAATATATATATATATATATATATATATATATGTATGTACTTATGAATATATACATGCTACACACACACACATATATATATATATAAAGAACTGTATCTGGACATAATTATGTGTGTTCTTTGTCTGTTCCTCGCTTTGAAATTTCCCTCTCATCTTACTCGATGTCCAAATGACCAATTCTCTCCTGGTACGGAAATCATCAGCCAGAGACTGCTGGACCAAACCGAGGCCCTCATGGCAAGGGTGCGTTAAGCTCGTGTCAGGGCTCTTTCCCACCGAACTCCGTGCCAAAGCATGCCAAGCAAACATGAAGACTATGCCCGCGACGCTAAAGGTTGGAGGCTCGCACCCACAGCGACACGGATGTCATGTACGTAATCACAGCTTGAAACCACGGACAACGAAGTCGTGAACCTTTGATGTGAGCAAGGTCATAAAACGTGGCCAGCATAGTAATATGTAAACTAGAGTTTATACTGCTACATATTGTAAACGAGTTAAATAGAGTGCTCTGTTTAACTTTATACACTGAAATGTTTTATTTATTCTCAAAGGAGACTTTACGTTTGATATTTCTCACAAAGAGGCTCCAAAACAGAAAAAGAAAAGATTGCACTTCAGAGAGAAGAGTGAGTTGCATTGCTTCAGAGAGAGAGACCAAGTTTTCTGAGACAGAGAGAGAGAAAGAAAGGGAGAGAGAGCCTTGTAACAGAGTTGGTCCAAGAGAGAGAGAAAGCCAGTCAGAGACAGATTGGCAAGAAAGATGAGAGATTTCAAGAGGGAGATCGAGAAATTAGATCCCAATGTTCCCTGTGAGTTCAGTTGTGATTTCCTTGCTTTTATCAATAATGTGGATTAGGGGGGTTCTAAGTCCAGGAAATAAGCCAGAGATAGACAAAGAGAGAGAGAGAGAATTGACAGAGAGAGAGAACGAGAGAGACAGACACAGATACACAGAGATCACTCAGAGAGAGAGACACTTACACATACACACATATAGACTCGAGACTCTTCAGAGATACAAACAGAAACACAAACTTACAGAGACAAACAGAGACAGACACACACACAGAGAGACAGAGAGAGACAGAGAGACATTCAGAGAGAGAGAGAGAGAGAGAGAGAGAGAGAGATGAGAGAGAATGTATGAGAGAGAGAGTATGTATGAGAGAGAAAGAAAAAGAGGAAGTAGAAAAAAAAGAGGCAAAGAAAACAACAAATTGATAATCGATAGAATAAAACTACGAAATTAAATGCTCACTATCAACGAGAACACCGTAGCAACACTATCTCCATTTGGATTCTAATCGTTAACACACACACACATACACACACATCCGTGCGTAGCTCAGTCGGTAGAGTGTCTGATTGCCACACAGGAGGCCCGAGTTCGACTCCCAGTCCGGGTAAAGTTTTTTGGTTATCATGTCGTCCCAGCAGCGAAATGGGTAGCCAGGTATGTTCAGACTCGGCGAAAGTAAAGGCGGCGTAAAAAATATGGACTTCTCCCGATAACCCTACGCCCGATTTTGAGTATGGGACTTGCTTTACTTTTATATATAAATCTAGAATCTAAATTTACAGTTTGTGGACAATTTGACACTGGGCATGTTAGTATGTTATGATTCCAATTTGTTCCATTTGACCTGGGAATGCTGGTAGCATTTGGATTTCGTCCAATGTACGCGATGATTAAAATTTGCTATATCCTACCTGACAAAACAATCCAAATTATAGAAAGAAAATATTGGCGTGACCACAGAAGGCCTCGTGAAATGTTACTTCGGAGACAGAACTTGGTGGTTTAATGAGCTCAATCTTAGCTCAGGTATGAGATATGATTGCCCTGAAAGCTTCCCCCTTATATGTAATATGAAACGCAGGGCTAATACATTTAAGAAGATAAATAATATGTCTTAATGGATTGGTCATGAGGAAAGTGTAAGTTGACTGATTGTACATAGATACAATGTGTTCGTGAATGTTATGTTTTCTTAGAGGTATGTACATTTAAATTATTATTTTTTTTTTGGGTTTGATGAGGACATCAGGATGTTAAGAAAATAAAGAAAAACCCACCTATAAAATCTAACACCTAAAATAGCAGGTAGAACTGAGATTTTTAAAAGACATACCAAACGTTTTTGGGAGAATATTAGAACATTAATTTATTTTACATTGATTCGTTTCAGCATCAGAAAGTCAACAGATTTTTATGCCATACAAAGAAGCATTAAAAAGTTGGAACTAACATATTATCTTAATTTTCCATATCATTATTCAGCAGCCCTTGAATAAAATGGAAAAGGATGAAGGGAGCTGACTACAAAGGCATATTTATCTATAGTTCATCCATCTACACTAATCAATCAGCACATGAACGATTTATCTTTTCTACATATATTTCTTTATCTTTCTATCTGTGAATTTATTTTTATATATGAGAATGATAGATTATGAAATATATAGATATATATATATAGATATATACTATATATATATATATGAGATAGATAGATAGATAGATAGATAGATAGATAAAGATCTATAGAGAGAGAGATAGATAGACATGAGAGAGAGAGTTTAATAAACAAGAGAGAGAGAGAGAGAGAGACTAGAGATCTAGAGAGAGAGAGAGAGAGAGAGAGAGAGAGAGAGAGAGAGATAGAAGAGAGAGAGAGAGAGAGAGAGAGAGAGAGAGAGAGAATGAAGAGAAAGAGAGAGAGAGAGAGCAGACAGAACTGAATCATTTAATGAGAGAGAGAAAGAGAGAGAGAGAGGCAGACAGACAGGCAGGCAGCCAAACAGACAGGCAGAAGACAGACAAACAGCCAGAAGGGAGGAGAAAAGAAAAAAAGAGAAAGAAAGAAAAATTGAGTGAGAATTAAAGAGAGTAACCGTGTTACATAGAGACATTCAGACAGACAGGCACACAGATAGGCTGACAAGAACTGACAGATAAAAAGCGAAAATGTTCTCCGTGACAGAGACAGACAAGTAGTTGTGGCATCCGTCTGCCGGCCAGAGATTGTGTTGAAAGCAATCCACGGTCCGATTGATCTCGTCGGCAAGGGCGGTAACTCAGTTTTCTGTTGACTTTGCCTGGCGACAGGGGAATGAAAAAATGAAAAAGGTGCCCTTTTGGAGCAGAACTAAGGATTAGGTTTCCTTTCGCATCGCTATTCCCCGTCTCTCCACAGTCACAAAAACATAAAAGCATAACGGGCTCCCCAAAGATCTCTCCCTCCGTTAAGGAATTGGTAGTATTTTAATCACGTTTTATATTTATTCTTCATCTCTAGGTATGTCTTCTCATCCTTCATATCAGGCGTCAAAGATCTATATCTGAAAGGGGAGCAGAGGAAGAGGGTGGAGGTGTGGGTAGAGGAATACGCAAAAACCATAGGAGGAAAAATAAATCCATCCAACTATTTTTCTTCTCATTCCTTCTGGTCTTCATCGCTAGGCAGAGAGAAGACAATAACATATCTGTAGAAAGAACGCATACAATGTCTTTTAAGGGACTTGCTTGAAATGTGAATTGAACCGATATGACAAAAAAGTAAAAATTTAAAATATAATGACGAGAATAATATGCTCTATTGTAAAGGTTTGAAAACGCAATGAACGCAAGCCTTTACAGGTGCAAACACATTCTTAAACAAGATTTGAATAACTCTTTAATGAAACAACTTCAACCATCTTTAAAAACATAGAGACAATAAAGACAATAGTTGCGACCACGACCATCACACGAATAATATCAGCAACATACAACGAAAAAACCAATGCAAAGCAATAAGAAGCAGAAATAAAATTAACAATACAAACTTGTACTCTTCAGCATCAAAGCAGCTCTTCAATATTGAGGTCAAGAAAACAAGTTAAGTGAACATGAACATGAACATAAATTCGATTATGGGTAAACAGAAAGTAATCGATTGCCTCCTTGACCTTCATTCCATGGTCATAATAAAGAAAAAATATTGCACGCCTTAACATCCTCCAATTCTCTTCTGTACACCCCATCCCCATCCTTTTCCCCTTTTCCAAAATACTTGAAGCTGGAAGTGGATGGGAAAAGAAACAAATCATTTTCATCTTCAATCAAAGGCAAACATTTAAATCAAGATTGTACTTTCGTTGTAGACACAATTCATTTTTAGATAACTGCAAAGATCCTCCCTCCCCTCCTCCCTCAAAACGGCGAGAAAAAGGAAGCCCCCCAAAAAAAAACCCCCAGCACAACAAGAAATAAACATTTAAAAAAGTGCAAATATCCTAATACACGAAAGGTTGATTTAAAGTCGGTATTTCCGCACAAGTGCAAGCTCAGCAACTGAACATCATGTATCCCAGCAGGCTATTTTATTGAAAATCCTTCTCTACTTCCTGGAGAGCATTCAGTACAACAGCCTGTTAGGCGCTTCGTGACTAACACTCTGCCACGATCTTTCTCTACCAATGGGTTAAGTGAGGAAGGCAGAATGAAGTACCTTTCCTGGAGAGTGCAACGTTGCGAAAAACAGATGGGCCAGCCATGGAATTTGAACCAATGTCATCCTGATTACTATCTCACGACAGCACGGTTTAGCTACAACACCAAACATTAACAGACAAACACACTAAAACATTGACAACTTTTGCAGACATCACATGCTTGCTATACGAATTGAAAACAAATAATTAAAAACTCATTTTAAGAGAAATGCAAAGAAAATGAGAAGATTGGCGAAAGAAGAAGATAAGAAAAATAAAAAAAAATCTCTAGGCAAATACATAAACAAAAAAACAATGGATGAGGACATTTATTTATAGGCTCAAACTGAAAGCTAGATAGAAGGAGCAGATTGAAGTAGATTGAAGAAGTAGATTGAAGGAGTAGATAGAAGGAGTAGATTGAAGGAATAGATTGAAGGAGTAGATTTTGAAAGTAGCGTCCCTCTTCGTGTTCGGTACATGCAACTTGCTTGAATTAAAGTTTAGTCCTTCCCAACCCTCACTCCCCCTCCCTACACACGAAAAAATAAACCAAACCCTTAAAATGGTCAAAACAAAATAACAAGTGACAACAAAAGACCAAGAAAACAAGCAAAACAATTAAAAAACGGGAAAACAAAACTTCAAAACAACAGAAGAAACAAAAGAAGCTCCCTAAAAACAAAACAAAAGCAAAAGCAACCCCCAAACAACAACAACAGCAGCTTACACCCTCCACCTCATTAAACAAAACCTGAAAAAAGTCAATGTATTATTTTATGACGTATTTGATATCTAGGCCTTTGTAAAGGGCAACTGAACATGGCCCTCATGGATAAAGGCGCTATATAAATAAATTATTTTGCATTATTTATCATTTATCTATCTATTATTGCCTTATCACTGTGGCCACGGATACTAGTCTTTCTGGGATGACGTTAATGCAATATTGTATTCTTTACAACAACACACATTAATACAGAAGAAAACAAAAAGGAACCCTAAGACTCATCCTCAGTTGAAGAAGTCAACATAAAGGTCCCTCCAACACCCACGACCAGTGAAGTCAAAACTTTCATATACGTTAGAAAGGACGCTAACATTAATTTGGCGTAAGACTATTGTTGAAAATTGTTATTTACATGTATTTCTATATTGACGTTCCTTCCTTCACTTGACTGTCGAATCTAGATTGCATTACCAGCCAGGCTTTAGTCTTCGAATGTATGCGGAATTGTGTAGTGTTTACACCGTACCAGATTACTAGAGCGTTCATAGCAACGATAACCCATCTCCGTAACGACGAGGACTCAGTGGAGCAACCGACTGCATCGGAAAGCATTTCGAAGCGTGTCAAACGCTAAGATTTTTGACAATGTTAAGAGTGTGTCATGAAGTCATGATTGTGATTACAGCAATTACGTAATAAAACCAACATTGAAAAAGAATAAAGCTCGTTATTGTTTGAGGCTTCAGAGAAGCATACCTGTGCCTAGTAAGACGTGAAAATGATGTGTCGCTTTTCTCATGAAGCTTGTTTGGAAAGGACAGCAGACAGAGGAATACATTTAAATTGCTACATAGAGAAAATCAATAAGAAACACAGCGGAGATGAACAAATGAAAAAATTGTACAATACAATTGAAAAAATGAACATTAATTCAAGGAAATGTGACCTCTCTAAGGATTTTAACATATAGTATCAATGAGGCAAGCCCATGTGCAATCATCACACAATATTCTATGAATTAAAATACACCGGTACCTCAAGTAACATAATTAGGTTATAATACATGTTTACAAACTACATATTGAATCCAAATATACAGCTAGAGTGGACAATCTCTCTGTTCGACTCTGTCTTTGTCTCTGTCTCTCTGTCTCTGTCCCTGCCTGCCTGCTTGTCTGCCTGCCTGTCTATCTGTATGTCTATCTGTCTCTGTCTCTGTCTCTGTCTAAATATTCATCTGAATGGTACTGTTGTCGCTAAGAGATAGGTAGATAGATAGATGCCTAGCCAGATAAGGGATTATTATTCTTACATTAGATACTTTTTATACTGTATCATAAAAAAGTAGATATATCGTTTTCAATATTATTTTTAACTCATAGTATGGAAGTCTTGTCAAAAGTAATCCCCACTTTCTCATGATATCATTGTGAATTAACAATTCAAGGTGACAGTATTGTCTAATGTTAATTTTGTCTCTTTTGAGTTTACTTTTCTCTGTGAAATATGAACTGCACTTCTTCGTCTACGTGAGAAACCCAACAAGGAGAGTAGTTACTGCCTAAAGTAAATATAAAATACGCCTTTTGAAATGATGTAAAAGAGGACCAAAATACATGAAGAATGCACTTACAGTGGCCACAGTGGAACATATGTGACACTGACATGTTTTTGATGTAGCCGGATCTAGACCCGGGATTTGAAGCCACTAGTAAAAAAAAGAGCCACGGTGAGAAAATGAGATCATGGTTGAAAACGAAGAAAAACCCCCCCCTAACACAAAAAAAAGAAGAAAAAGAAGGATCAAATGTTTATAAATAAATAAAATGATAATCGATTACAAAATAAAAAGGATCAAGTGGGAAGTGGAGAAAGTAAGAAGCTAGGAAAAGACTACTTATGAGGGAGAGGAGGAAAAAAGAAGAAGAAGAAGAAGAAGAAGAAGAAGAAGAAGAAGAAGAAGAAGAAGAAGAAGAAGAAGAAGAAGAAGAAGAAGAAGAAGAAAAAGAAGAAATAAGAAGAGAAGAAGATGAAGAAGAAGAAGAAGAAGAAGAAGAAGAAGAAGAAGAAGAAGAAGAAGAAGAAGAAGAAGAAGAAGAAGAAGAAGAAGAAGAAGAAGAAGAAGAAGAAGAAGAAGAAGAAGAAGAAGAAGAAGAAGAAGAAGAAGAAGAAGAAGAAGAAGAAGAAGAAGAAGAAGAAGGAAGAAGAAGAAGAAGGAGAAGAAGAAGAAAAAGAAGAAGAAGAAAAAGAAGAAGAAGAAGAAGAAGAAGAAGAAGAAGAAGAAGAAAGGAAAGAAGAAGAAGAAAGAAGAAGAAGAAGAAGAAGAAGAAGAAGAAGAAGAACTAAGAACAAGAAGATGATTTTGGAAGAAGAAGAAGAAGAAGAAGAAAGAAGAAGAAAAAGAAGAAGAAGAAGAAGAAGAAGAAGAAGAAGAAGAAGAAGAAGAAGAAGAAGAAGAAGAAGAAGAAGAAGAAGAAGAAGAAGAAGAAGAAGAAGAAGAAGAAGAAGAAGAAGAAGAAGAAGAAGAAGAAGAAGAAGAAGAAGAAGAAGAAGAAGAAGAAGAAGAAGAAGAAGAAGAAGAAGGAGAAGAAGAAGAAGAAGAAGAAGAAGAAGAAGAAGAAGAAGAAGAAGAAGAAGAAGAAGAAGAAAGAAGAAGAAGAAAAGAAGAAGAAGAAGAAGAAGAAGAAGAAGAAAAGAAGAAGAAGAAGAAGAAGAAGAAGAACAAGAAAGAACAAGAAGAAGAAAGAAGAACAAGAACAAGAACAAGAACAAACAAGAACAAGAACAAGAACAAGAGCAATAAGAAGAACTAGAAGAACAAAAATAACAAGAACAAAAACAGAAAGTATAGTCGTAAAAGTAGACAAAAGAAAGATTCAAGCTTCACGAGATTCAAGACTCAAGAGTCAAGAGTCAAGAGATTTATTGTCCGAAATAGAAGAAGATCGCTTCGTCAGTTAGGCATTACAGTAAGGTAATAATACAAAATATGCTATTGAATAATAAAAGATGATAGCGGTGGGAAGACGAAGTAAACTCTGACACTAAAAGAATAAAAACAAAGGAGACAATATTGCAAAACAGAAATTTTTCATAAGAGCTTAGTGTAGATGTTTGCAAAATGCAGTTCTAGGCTTTTCTCGTTCGCATCGAATAGAGCGTTTTGATCTATTTGAGAACTGAATTTGGTTGAAAAAGAGATGGTAGCAGGAGGAAGAAGAAGAAGAAAAGGAATTGGAGAAGAACGAGGAGGAAAAGAAGGAGAGATTGAAGGAGAAGTTGCACGAGGCAGAGGAAGAGGACAAAGTTGCCGATAAAAGGAAGAAGAGAATGACGAATGAAGTCACATATTCCAGTCTACACCATTTTCAACATTAAGATAATGACATGTGCAGTTTAAAAAAAATTATAAAATGACAAACGATTTTTGTTCTTGTGTCATGGCGGTTTTACGCTTGATTATCATTAATTTGTATTATATATTATTTGTCTTGAATTTTGTTGAAACTATGATAGTGTTCTATTTCTGCTGGCTACTTGTAATTATAGTGTATATATTTGACTTTTAGATAATTCATGACTCAACGTAAAATTGTAATAATATGGCAGTCACGATGTAATGCCATGCTATAAATAAACATAAATAAATTATTGTGACATTTATTTATTTAATAAAAGGGCTTTTAAGCTTCTAAATTTCTTGAAGTAATCTATGCAGTGACGTCGTATCTGGCCCCTTGGCATGCATTGTTCTAGATTTGCTTATCTGTGTTGTATAGTTGTTGGATGTCACATGCCGTAGATACAGCAAGGGTACACTGGTATGCCTGCAATTTTAGACGACGTTGCTCGTGTTGTGAGTGGACCAAAATTCTCAGCTGCCAACAGTCAAACGTTTGAAATACTCGTCATTTTGGCATTCTTATTTCTTTAAGACTTTCTGACTATCAGTTCTGTCAT
>JAXRKP010000227.1:0-20000 GCA_037039925.1 Doris montereyensis | reverse complement strand
ATTCGTCTCCTTTTAAATACTCTCAAAATACTATTACTAGAGGAAATAGAGTCGAAATTCATATTTCTAAACATCATACACAAATAAGAAAAACTTTCATATTAAGATCAGTATCAATTCGAATTCACTCAAATTCCGAACTGAAAATGCTGCTTCATTAACAATTTCAAAATTTGACTAGAGAAGAAATTGGTGGAATTACGTTTGGGTTTTTTTTGTACGATGACTAAATACTTCAAAATACTGGACTTATCTCATATTTTCACAGATGATTTACCATTTATTATATCACACGGCATGGAAAGGTTTGTAAACATAAAAGGAAAATCTCTTTTATATTATTATGATATGACATGATATTACCATTATTGTTACATATTGTATCATTATTATTATTATTATTATTATTATCATTATCATCATCATCATCATCATCATCATCCTCATCATCATCATCATTTTCATCAATATCATCATAATCCTTATAAATAGTAGTGGTAATTTCATTATCATCATCATCATCATCATCATCATCATCATCATCATCATCAGCATCATCAGCATCATTATCACTATCCTTATAAACAGTAGTGGTGTTTTGATCATCATCATCATTGTATTAATCAGCTCAGCCGTGATGTTCTATTTCGGTCATCCATTTTATTACAAATTGTATGCTTTATACCCAAATACCCGAATGCCAAACTCCCAGATAAGTTAACAGTGCTACGGGACTATCACGCTATTGTTTGTCTTGTGCAAAGTGTACTTTGTGTGAACCTGAAAATAGCAGCATGTGACTTCTTCTCCTTGTCATGTTTTGACACACTTGTCTGTCGCCATGTTCGATCTCAAGGGGTCATGTGGTACACTACTTGCCTACAAATTCCAGTTGCAATTCCAAGCCGTGCATGCAATGTCGTCTTTTTTCCTTTGATGAAAACCGCGACTTAGTTTGATGGCGGGTAACTTTGGCACTGTTGATATCGGCGACTAAGAAAATTACCCAAAAGGTCCAGTGTGCGTTTATTAAGCGTGTTAAAAATCGGTTGACATTTTTACTGACTGTACGAACTCCGATACAGACTTTAAGTAACTGTAGATGTGGACAAAACAGGTGTTTTGAATTGCTTCATTTCCTTTCACATTTCTTCTTAATTATATATATATATATATATATATATATATATATATATATATATATATATATATATATATATATATATATATATATATATATATATACATACATATATTTACAATTTTAAAAATACAAAGTAAATACATAATGTTCCAGAATATTTTTATGTCGATATGTTTGCAAGCAATCTAAACTCAAACATTAGATATAGATTAATGGAGCGTTGACTGTATCCATATCAAAATTTGAATTATTTGCTTTTTGGGAAAAACAAGGGAAAACATAAATTAAAATTTGGAACATTGCATCCCTAATGATGGTTCCTAAATCTGTTGCCAGGTTGAACCAATGACCTCGTTTTAGTAATTTTGTTTCTGTTTACTTAATCCTTGTGTCGTTTTTAGCCCTAGGTCAGTAATCGTTGAATATATGACAAACATCGACAGTCTAGGTTTCCATTTTTCAATTTAATCAAAATGTATTGACAACCCTTCAGATACAGCTAGGTACACTGTAGAGTTTCAGACGAACTGTTTCATAATTTAATCGTATGTCTATGCTTATCTTTGGCAAAGCCTTATGGATTTCGTCTCATTTCATTTCTTCTGAGAAGGAAGCCAATCGAAGCTACTGAAAAAGGAAGACAAACAGAAAGGAAATTAGACAAAACATAAAAAAGCCGTATATCTTCTCAAGAAAAGAAAATATAATGCAACCACTGTTGCCATAGTAACGCATTTACACAAATAATGTATCGCAATCGTGGACGGATACGCAGCGCATGAATACACAGTGCAGACGAAGTTTAATAATGTACGTATGCAAATGAGTGTTGAAACATCAGCGTCCCATTAGAAGAACATCGTGTTGCAGTGGATGTCACGTGGGACCCAGCCACGTCACCCCGTATCGTAGTGCAATCAATAAATCCACTTTTCTATCAAGGCTATGAACATGTGCCGTCTGACATTTCGAATGTTTGCTTGGTAAACACAATTGAAAGCTCCCCCATAACAGATCGTCATACATAGGTATATTCATCTAGCCCAAAACTCGAATTGTATCAAGTCTGAAATTTAGAATCCATAATAGACCATCGAGGGCAAGTTGGGTCACTTTTTGTAACAAATGGAGAGAGAGAGAGAGAGAGAGAGAGAGAGAGAGAGAGAGAGAGAGAGAGAGAGAGAGAGAGAGAGAGAGAGAGAGAGAGAGAGAGAGAGAGAGAGAGAGAGAGAGAGAGAGAGAGAGAGAGAGAGAGAGAGAGAGAGAGAGAGAGAGAGAGAGAGAGAGAGAGAGATAGAGAGATAGATAGATAGATAGAGAGAGAGAGAGAGAGAGAGAGAGAGAGAGAGAGAGAGAGAGAGAGAGAGAGAGAGAGAGAGAGAGAGAGAGAGAGAGAGATAGAGATAGAGAGAGAGAGAGAGAGAGAGAGAGAGAGAGAGAGAGAGAGAGAGAGAGAGAGAGAGAGAGAGAGAGAGAGAGAGAGAGAGAGAGAGAGAGAGAGAGGGAGGGAGAGAGAGAGAGAGTGAGAGAGAGAGAGAGAGAGAGAGAGAGAGAGAGAGAGAGAGAGAGAGAGAGAGAGAGAGAGAGAGAGAGAGAGAGAGAGAGAGAGAGAGAGAGAGAGAGAGAGAGAGAGAGAGAGAGAGAGAGAGAGAGAGAGAGAGAGAGAGAGAGAGAGAGAGAGAGAGAGAGAGAGAGAGAGAGGGAGAGAGTGAGAGAGAGAGAGAGAGAGAGAGAGAGAGAGAGAGAGAGAGAGAGAGAGAGAGAGAGAGAGAGAGAGAGAGAGAGAGAGAGAGAGGGAGAGAGAGAGAGAGAGAGAGAGAGAGAGAGAGAGAGAGAGAGAGAGAGAGAGAGAGAGAGAGAGAGAGAGAGAGAGAGAGAGAGAGAGAGAGAGAGAGAGAGAGAGAGAGAGAGAGAGAGAGAGAGAGAGGGAGAGAGAGAGAGAGAGAGAGAGAGAGAGAGAGAGAGAGAGAGAGAGAGAGAGAGAGAGAGAGAGAGAGAGAGAGAGAGAGAGAGAGAGAGAGAGAGAGAGAGAGAGAGAGAGAGAGAGAGAGAGAGAGAGAGAGAGAGAGAGAGAGAGAGAGAGAGAGAGAGAGAGAGAGAGAGAGAGAGAGAGAGAGAGAGAGAGAGAGAGAGAGAGAGAGAGAGAGAGAGAGAGAGAGAGAGAGAGAGAGAGAGAGAGAGAGAGAGAGAGAGAGAGAGAGAGCAAGAGATACAGAGAGAATCGAAGAGAAACAGAGAGCTGGGACTCTTTTCAGGTTCTTTCATTCTTTGTTCCTTATTTTTTATTTACCTTCCATCAGTTACATTTCAATAAAGAACTTTTCCACCCACTGAGGTATCAGATGTTTAAAACATACATCAGGCTTGCGTTTTACTTTCACGACAGAGTCCAGTATGGGGGAGCCAGACACTGCACCTGTGGATTATAAGATGTTCAAGCTGCCGTGCAAAATTCTGATTCCCTTAGATTTTGACACCTTTCCTGAAATTAAATCCTGGTTCGTTGCGACAGGTGTGGTTTGCCTTCATTGATAGACATAGGGTGGCCACTTCACTGGCCAGAGAATCCTCGGTAAGATCGCGAAAATAATAAATTTCGAACACGAGTGACAACCTTTGATATTTGCTCATCTTTTATACGCATACACTCCACCTCATCCCCTCATCCCACTTTTTTCTTTCTTGTCATTATCTAGAGACACTGGATTTAAGAAATCTCTCGTCCCTTTAGGCTGAGGATGATGGGATGGGATGCATTTCGTTTTTCCGGCAGCTTTCCATGAAAAAGAAAAGTGACAAAAAAATAAAAAGAAGTTGAAAAAATCTCTGCTCGAAATTTTAATTGGCTAGTTTGGTAATCATATGTGGCAGAGAATACATTGTCATCCTCTTCTGAAACTACAAACATCTCTGCAAGCAAAGAGTGTCAGCAACGCTCCTATAGAACTTGTGTTTTTATTTCAATTCAGTGTAAATATTATTCTGAGGCTGCTTCAATGCTCCAGTTTCATTAAAGTAACTCTACCTCGCGAGAACCACGCGAATGGTTTTTGTAGAACGAATGAGCGAACAGTTGTGATATTATTTCTTTTTTCCCTTTTTGTGGCAAACTTGAAAGGAGTTGGAACGAGAGATGTACAAATAGATGGTCCCTGTTTTGATGCATGACTAATTTAGTGGCCACATCTTTTTTTTTTCTTCTCTTCCAACACTGAGACAGAATGTGGCGAATTAATCAGGGAGAAGATGGACCGATATTGTTTGGGGGAAACAAAGAAGAGAATACATCATTCATCATGCATCAACGTTCTTTTCTCTTTATTGGCAGGTAATCAGTTTATTAATGAGTATCATATAAAAAATAGTGCTCCCTTTTCGTTTCACGCTCCCAGCTTTCTAATTCATCTTTTCTTTTAATGACAGACAACAGGTATGAGTAATTACAACTAAAAGACGAATGCTGGCATGCATTTCTCATTCCATGAAATGCCATCAATTTTGTTGATACGCACACTTGAAATAATCAATTTCTGTTATCAACATCGAACTTGTGAAGCAACTATATCTCTTTAAATAGTTCGAGGAATGAGAATATAGTATATAAAATGTTTTTCAGTTTTGATGTGATTTTACCCCCATCCACAGAGCGAAGATGATATGTTTTTTGGGATGAAATTTGGCTCGGTTTGGCTCGTGAACAGTCAAGGGATCTTTCACGTCCACATAGTGTTGTGATCTGTTCAGTTTGTATCGTCTGTTTTCAATGGGACTAGGTGTCGATCCACCTACGTGGACCAGGAGAGTTCGGGTGGGGGTATCTGGAAAACTCAGGAAAATTGTTCAGCCTGTCGAGACACAAACCCCTAACCTTTAGGTTTAGAGACAGAGACCCTACATTTGAACCACCACATGTCCCCCTTGTTTTTCAGATGACACGTAGCGTATTATTATGTCATATGAGGAATTGAAAACAGACAGTATTGAATGTTCCTGATATTCTACCTTTTGTTTACTGATACAGTTTTGATTGATTAAGTTCTATCCATAGTCAGCTCATGTGATAATATAACAAATTTCGAGATTTTACATTACGCATCAAAATGGTAACATGCTTGAAATTGGCATATTTGAAAATTATTTGATTTGAATCATTCGCTTCTGGTGAGGTTAAATAGATAAGGGCAGTGCACGAATGACACTAAATATAAAAAAGAATACACAGGTAAGAATTAAAATAACCAAACAATAAGTTTCATAAGGTTTTGAAACAGGCGTGTGTAGTTAATTTGATTCGAAGTCAAATGTTACAGGTTGAATTTAATGGATGGAAATCTTACTCATGGCATGAGGTTACCCATATCTAAGATATTTTCTTATTGAAATATAGGCTAGCATTTTGTTGAAGAATGTATACTCATGTACAAAAACCTTTAGTCAACAACCTAAAGATAATTCTTATTGATATACAAGATCAATGATATAACATTATTCGTATTTCTTCCTGGCAAAAAACAAAAACAAAAGCGAAAACAAAACCTTATAAAACAGTGCAGGTAAACATATCCAAAACCCTATGGAAATCTCATGAAAATTAACGTTCCCTTCTTTGTAGCATTAATGTTTATATTAAGTATGCATTATATTCTTTATGAAACACAAGTAAAATGTACAGAATATTCATTTTCATTTCATGTTCTTTATTCATTTATTCTCACATGAAATAAATATATCACTCTTCGCTTGCAATTGCAATTCGTTTGAACGGCAGCTGAAAATATGTACTATATAAGACAAGTTCAAATGATAACCTAGTTATAACTATAGCTTGTTCATCATGATGCAGATGCAATTCTGACCGCTGACTGGTAAACTCAGGCATAGACTGTTGAAACAAAACAAAACACAAACAGTTTAATACTTACATAATGTTACGTTGTTTAGGTACAGTATTGCAAACAATAGCAGATGATACAGATTGTCAGCAAGAACAAACAAGTTAAATGCAACTGTGAAAGGAACAAATCTCATTGGCTCATACTCTGGAATTAACGTCTTGACATGATACGGAGTCTGAAAAATGTCATTGCAAATGTTACTTACTTTGGTTTGCCGAATGCCATTTGGGGCATTGCAATATTCAAGTAAATCCAAGCAACATGCCAATATGCATGTTTTAATCAAATAAGTCGATTGATTTCCTTTATAATCTCTAATGAGATTTAATACAGATAGTAACAACAACAAAAAACCCAACAACATACATGCAAAAACCTATTTAAAAAACCCAAAACAATACAAAAAGATAAGAAACAACAAGAAGCAAATAAACAATTTCAAGAAAGTGTCATAGAGAATATTGGCTAAGATGTTATTTTGTGTGAGTCTTCGTATACTTTGCGTCACGATGGAAATTTTGAATATCAATGTACGTGAGCAATTTATTTAGGAGGAAAAAACAACCTTACTATTTTCTATTTCGATTTATGAATAGAATAAATTGAGCAATTACACAAGACAGTGTGATAAGCTAATCATTCGATGGTCTCTAAGAAATCCACAGACAAGAACAAACTTAGAGAAGAATGCAGACAGTCATCGCAGAAACATACAGAGCTCCTTAACGTTGATAACAGCAATGCAGACTCAACAGCCCTTGACAGGCTGGCGGAGGACCCTCGTCTGGCTTTAAGTGAAATGTTTCCAGATTTTGTATACGGACATTATTGAGCAAGAGATAGGATGGAAATGTCGGCACAACCCTCCAAGATACTGTCACCTACAGAGTCGACGGTTGAGTTTATGGCGCGACGTTCTCGACCCCGTGGGATCCCGAAATAGGAGGCGGCATGGCGAGAACGTGTTGTCAAGTTGGTCGTTATCATTGTTTTGGCCTGGGTGAGAAGACGTGTCGGCGTTTGTGTCATACATTTAAGTAGGCATTGAGGAGCGTGAAATATGTAAAGAATTCCATTTAATAAAAATAGCAAAGACCCATAATTCCTGCTCTTAAGTTGAAAACAAAAACAAAGGCCCAGATGGATAGTGGCGAAGGGATACGAAATCTGGTCCGAGATTTGTTACTTTGGGGTCATGGATACAGGCTGTAGGAACGGATCTTGGTGTAACTGGAGTTTAAACACATAAAACCGGATTGCATAAACCAGGAAACCGCGTACGCATAGGAAAATAATACACAAAAATATACTCAGAATAAATACAGTTTTATGTGTCATCCTATAAGAAATAAACCTGATAAGTTTCTGCTGGGGATTCAGATTAGAACAGTTCTTAAATAAAAAGCAGTTCATTTCGTTTCTCGTACGTTGCGGTATACCTAGTTCTTTCAAACATGGGCCAAGAGAGTAATACGATCTATGAAACATGACCAGACAATTGCTCGATGGCTCAAGTCCGTATGGCGTGTTTGATCCGAATTTCCAAGCTGAAAGATTGGTGACCTAACGTCATCATGCAAGAGGTAGGGGATAATCCCATGCACAAATAAAAGCCTTCGTATGGGCTCGACGAGGTGAATATGATTATGGATACAATGCAAAGGATGGCAGACCGCGTAAAATCGTTTGATCAAATTTCAAAGGCCAAAACAGCGAACAATGTCATATGCTAATAACATTGAAGGATGATGGGCTTGCTTATTGAATTTTGTTCTCGGATCGTAGACCAGAAAAGCCACTTCTGAAACTAAGATTCGAGTTCATTGTAAATTCTAAATTGAGTTAAGTGTATACTTGAAAACTCATGAGACGTCCACTTTGCACTAAATAGTATTTTTTTAAAGTAAATGGTACATGCAATCATTGGATATATATTACCCTGTCATCTACTTCTATCGGTGAGACAAATTAGCAAAACCTGACCAAAGAGAGCTAATTCGATTGACCACGATTCTGGCCAACTCTCTAAAAGAAGTATTATTATTAAAACCAGTCTTTGAGCGGTTTGAGAAATGTTCAGTATCGCATTGGATTCAATAGAAGAAGAAACGCTCAGGACTTTCGACAAGATATTATCAATGAATGGCTTCGCCCGAAAGACAAACTTTGGTGTCAAATTCACTCATTAGAAGATAAGCAGAGTGCCTATTAATAAAGTCCTTTAGAAATCTCAAATGTCTACCTGGTGTGATCTAAGGGTTTCGTGGGTGGCTGCACCCAGCAGTACCCAGTCAAATTCCTCGCCTGTGTGTGCCCTTCTCCTCAAAACGAGGCCATCTCGTGCCCGGGTGGAGCAAAATAATTAATGTTGCCGGGCATGAGGATTGTCTCGCCCGTTATACATCAAACTCAAGCTGGAAGGGTTAAAGGTTAGACTGAAACTCAATGTTCCAGCCAATTAAAAGTGTTGACACAGACCCGAAGCTTCCCCCGCGTCAAGCTGGATTCTCCATTGATGAAACATCACGGAAAAGGGAGGACGGAAGGTCAATGTTTGCTCACTGATCATCAACATCCCTCCTTTATCGAGCCAAGAAGAACGCAACCCAGAAGTTTCGTGATAATGATGATAGTGTCACGAGAGAAATAATATAATTATATATATATATATATATATATATATATATATATATATATATATATATATATATATATATATATATATATATATATATATATATTATATTATATATATATATATATATGTATATATATATTATATTTACACACACATATATATATATAATATATATGTATATATATCATATTTACATATATATGTAGACATACATGTATAATATGTATGTTATTCTTATATATGCATTATATATACTTTATAGTATATTATTAATTAAATTCAATTAGATTACGGAAATCTAAATATAATTTTATTCATTTGTTACGGAAATCTGAAGATGTTGCAACAGTATGCTTTTGGATTTGAAAAGTACTTCAGAAATAACATACTTTAAATAACATTCCGACAGTTTTGCAACATCCTTTAGAAGATAAAACCAAAATATAGTAATAATTTCTCGACGTAAAAGTCTTGGCGAAACATGGATATACCATAGCTTTAGGGCTGCGCCTCAGTGATATATTTATGTTTTGATCTTTCCATCCTAGTAAATGTTTAAAGCAAGGGAAAAAAAGAAAGGCAATAGGAGTGGGTGCATACTTTTTGTAAAGCAATATAAAAAAGAACACCTTCTCATTAAAACTGTTTATTATATAGAGTCAAAACATTAGAAAAGTATAAAGGCAAAGGCAGATTGAAGTATAAAAATAAAGATTAAAACAACAACTGAAGAGGTTTATGACGTTGGGCGTGAGGAGAAGGTGGACAGGGTATGACATGGACAGATCGCAGGAACCTGAACATGAAGACTGGACTAAGGGAGGTAATCAGTCAAGTGAAGATGTTTACCTTTTGGCCTTCATAATTGAATCGGCCCGGCAAACACTCATCCATTTTCGATGTTGGTGGCAGGACGGAATCAGTGAATCTGAGACCCTTCTTATGAAGAGGCTATCTCCATTTCCCTCCCCCTCCTCCTCTTCTGACTGACAAACTTCAAGTGGTTTGAGAACAATAGACCGGACCCTGGCACCTTTTCAGTCTCTTTCCATTACATTCTTATGGACGTCACTGGATCTCAGCGTTGAAACATGAGTAAGTCTGTGTATGCTTAACGGGGAAGAGTCCCTGAGTCAATGGGGGAAGCATGATCTCTACAAGAAGAATATCGCTCAGACCTTTGTCCATGGTTGCGTCGAGAAACCTGGTGGTGAATAATATGGCTTCATTGAGTTATGACACTAAAATGACAAGAACAAACGATAAACATGACCCTTTTTTTAAAACCTGAAATTTCACCGGTGGGTTATCATTGCCTAATTTTTGTTTTTCATTTTTCTCTCAAAGTTTCAAATTTCTAGTTCATGTTATCTGGCACATTGAAAAGAAGAGGGGATCACATATCTTTAGAAATATTGTTTTTGAATATTGCACATGTCTAGATATATTGTGCCTGACAAAATTCAACTTGTTCTACCAGTTTTTATTATCTTCTCAAACTTGTATTTTTAAAAATACTTTTTGGCGTTCCAAAGAAATTTGATTTATGTTATCTGAAATTGACATTGTATAGAGTAGCTACGAATAAAATGTTTCCTAATGTGTTTGTGCTAACCGAGGTGAAAATGGAATAAAAACATGCCATGACAGTACCCCGATATGGATACGCAAATAACACCCGTCAGACACACCCAGCGACCAGCACTAACTTCAACGCTCCAAACACAAGAAAACAGAACGCGATAATCCAAACCCTTTTTTATTTGCCGTCTCCTGACAAAATTATTATCTCAATAAAGCAAACACAAGAGAATGCTAAGCATATCAAATTTTCTCTACACCTCTGCTACAAGCTATAAGCTTTCCAGCGTACCGCCTCTTGGTTTACCCCAGCGTGTAGGAAGATGGTTTGTCTGAATAATATCAATATGCACGCTTCTGTATCGTGGCGAAGAGATAATATTCCGAGCAATTCTGCAGTAGGACTAAGTGATTAATGGTTGTCAAAGGATATCACGGCTTCTACATGTCCGGAATGACCTATTCCCCCGATCCATCCTCTTTTCAAGCAGAGCTGTAATGCAAAAGCTTTACACACTCAGCGCCAGAGCGATGATTTTGCCTGATTTTATTGATTCTCATATCAATTGATGGCTAAGACAAATAGCCCGTATTCTTTGATTCCTTTTCATTGTTTAATTGCTGGGTTCATAATTCTCGTGACCGGCAAACAATTAGAGTTATCTGGCATGTTGGCAGCTAATTTCCGATATCATGCCCATGAAGCTATGCGATACATGGTTTGGCACTAAAATATACTTGAAAATTCTGTCAATCTGTTTCAGCTTGTTACAGAAACATGAATCCTTTTTTAAAAAAAACGCATTAGAAGATAAGCGTCAAAACAAAATTTAATGTGATAGAATAGTTGTTATTAAAAAAAATCTTTTTCGATTTTTGTTTCATGGATTTGACAAAATTGAATTCTGAGCAAATCCCTAGGTAATAATTTCACGGCTAGTCAATGTATTTGGCACAGGGAATATGGCCGAAAATTGTTAAACGAGAGAAATGTCACATGATTATATCCATACACGTTCCCACATTTCATCATTTATTATACTATGTTACAGCCTTTCGAGGCACCAAAGTTTCAAAAGTCGGCTTGTGATTTATTTCATTGCAATCTACCATTGTAAAGATCGCAGGTTAAATTAAGAGAGAAGCAGCAAAGAGAGTAGCATGTGAAAGAATGAATAGAAAGAAGCAAGAACAGCAAATAGAGCGATACATAGTGTAAAACGTATGAAAACAAATTTCTCATATGGGGTATTATACTAGTTGATGCTGAAAGTTTCTTACTCCGTAAACTACAACAGTTGTATTTCTGGATAAAAACTCTCTTCATTTCGTCCTAGAAAATCAAAAGACTTCTTAAGCAAAAATAAAGACAATTTTGAGAATTATCTCTGTCATATTAATACTAAGATCACTGTCATGGTGGACAGAGTTTACTTAAAAAAACAACATACATCCAGTAACCATAATGGGCAAAGTTTAATTGAAACAAATCAAGAATAGTTACATCAAGAGAAAAATCATGCTGGCTTTAGGACGACCGTTAAAAATATCTTCAACATCATTTTTTTTAAGTTTCGTTTTGCTGTAAGTAAAATTCATCAGATTGTTATTTTTTTTATCAGTTTATTGATGATCAGCACTTTTGCCAATACAGCCTTTTAAAGTTATTACACGTGTACTAGTCTACCCATTGGTGATAACCTACATCCGGTTGTCTGTTCCTGGTTTTTAATTTTCCCCAGGGATGAGAGAAACGGCTAGGTGTTTTCTACAGTTGACATGTTCTGGTCTAATCACTGAAAATATTTTTTTCTAGTGTTTTTTGGCTATGCCCGTGTTCACCCTTAACATTCTAATTGTTTGTAGAATTTATAGAGGTCTGGTTTAAAATCGTGATCACACGATTGACCTTAATTACATTATGGTATGGTAGATATAACGAGGATGATGGATTTATAGTCCGTATCGCCGCACAAATCCAGGCTCACTGACCATACACCATTTATCCCCAATTCAAAGTCCTTCTCGACTCCCTGGGGAGCATACCGTGCAGCAGCCTATTAGGCGCTTCGTACTAACACACTGATAAAAATATTTCTCTTCCTATAGCTGGGTACTCATTCACACTTGAGTCAAGTGAGGAAAGTAGAGTAAAGTACTTTTCCTGAGTACAGCATCGTGAAAAAAAAACATGAGCCAACCACGGGTTTTGAACAAATGTCTTCGTGATTACAATACTGCGGTTTCGCTACGACGCCTCATATGATATCATATGTGAATACATTTGAACACATCTGCCGTACAACGGTTACGTATGGCAACGTTTATTACGTTTCCGACGCAATGGAACAACAGGATACATGGGAAACTCACTTCAAATACCGACACAGTTCCAGCAAAGCCATGTACGTTTTATAACATCAAGATGATGTTGGTCATGATTGTACAGATTTTCGTTGCCACTGGTACATATCGTATCAGGGATGTCGTTATGCCAACCTCCACAAGCTGACAATTTCACACCACTGTCCACCATCATCTGAAAAAGAAAAAAGGAAAAAAGAAAAGGATTTAAGAGCAATAGAAAAAAAAACGTCCAATGAAATAAAATAAGTCCTCTAAAAAAGATTTCACAAAAAGGTAAAAGATAATAAAATCTGTCTTTGTCTCTGTCTCTGTCTCTATCTCGGTCTGTCTGTCTGTCTGTCTCTCTCTCTTTCTCTCTCTCTCTCTCTCTCTTTATATATATATATATATATATATATATATATATATATATATATATATATATATATATATATATATATATATATACATATATATATATATATATATATGTAGCCCGTTATATGTATTTGTGTATCTATATATCTATATATATAAATTGAAGCCTGAAATCGACACGCTCACCAATGAAATAATTCTATTTGGAGGTATCTATGTTCACAGTAATCTTTTATACCAAAGCAGATAGCATACTAAAAAAAGCATTAGAACACCTCTAAATCTAATAGACCCTAGAATAACATAGGCTATAAAAATTAAGTGTTGCATCAAATTACAATTATCAAAAATGTGGTTTGGGGCTCAATTTATTCACTTCCAGACGATGACAACTTAGCTAAAGACTCCCGGTCTAGGCCAACGGGTTGTAAACAGTGATGCGCTTAGCCTCAACTAATAACTGTTTATTAGTTTCATTCTTTTTCTAGAGGTTTTCTGCCACTCTTTAAAGATTAAGATCTAGACTAATAGAGGCAAGTGCATTTACTCTTTATCTCTAACGTGATCAGGTTCTTGGAGCGTTGTTAAGTCCCAGACCGCTACGTTGTCCCATTGTGATTTAAATCTAAGATTATCATGACCTAGGTTCTACATCTAGATCGATATCGATATCTGGAATCTAGATCTTGCTCTAGATCTAGAAACAAGCTATAGTATCGCGAATAGGCAAAATTAAATACTTTGACATCACTGTAGTATATGTGTACGTATGGTGAAGTGTATAGAATTTAGATCTAGACTAGATCTAGACTAGACTAGATCTAGATCGAGCTAGATGTTATACGATTTTAGATCGTAGATCTAAATCAAGACTAGATTTAGATTTCTAGATCTAGATTCCTAATCTCTCATGGTCAGTGAAGGCGATAGCGTGTGCCTGACTATTGTCTAGATTCTACCACTCTAAAAAATAGAAAGAGCGGGATCTAGATATAGACCTTTGTTTTAGCCTTTGGATTGACAGTAGGGCTTATGTCTATTACACCTAAAATGTTCTGAACACATATCATACGTTTCCGCAATCATTGACCAAAATTGCCAAAAAGCACCAGCGCCTCTGCCTGAGAATAGCCGCATTCTATGATTCGGTCACTAAATAGCACTTTAACCAGGCTAAGAGATCGTGGCTGGCGAACGAAAAAGCCTTGGCAAATGAAACTGTGCCAGGCTTTGGCGACACGTATTATGATTATATTAAATCCAATGTCACTAGATTCAACCAGAAAGCAAAATAATGTTTATGAGATACTGCTGCAAATGTTATGTTTTGTGAAATTTTTAATACACCTCATGTACATCATGAAAATTCCCCCAGTTTATAATATTATTATTTTGGCCGTGAAGGACCAAGGAGAGCTCAGTTTTACTGCCAAAGTAACGGTTCATTTAATTTTCATTTTATCATTATACTTTTTTAAATTGTCAAAATTGTTATTCTTTTTAGAATTCTATTATGCCGAAACACAAGTCAAATTTGAAACACTCCACAAGAAATGCTAGATGTTTTTTCCCAGAAACCACATTAAAAAAATTATGAGATTTAATTGCTTCATCAGTTGTTTCAGGCAGATATGTAAACCTAAAAGGGTTAAAAAAACAAAAAACAAAAACAAACCAAAAACAACAACCCAACAAAATCAAACTAACAAAAAAACACACACAAAACAAAAAACACAACATACACAAAAAACAAACAAAACAACAATTAGCTATATCCGCAATTTCTGATTATTTTATAGTAACGGAGAAGGAGCGTACTGATTTGTCAGAAATTTAACTGTGCCAACATCCAGATGTTGACCTTCGTATTCAATACAAACACTCTTTCTATGACATCTGTGTCATGCAATGTTATGGTGTAAAAATGAAATTAAAATGAAGTTTTTATCTATGTTATGAAACAACATAGCTTATTGAATGTAAATACCATTCAATCATAGTATCACTTGATTTTAACTTCGTGTTGACTGATTTAAAACAGCTCTGCAACGAAGTGGGTCACAAGAACGTCACCATGGTTACGCATTACGTCATACTTGCAACTTCCGGAAAATCAAATATGGGTTCTTAAGTTTCAAACTACTCTCAATTTCTCACTTCGTCTTCCTTCACCAGCGAAAGAAATCAATCTTTGTATCTCAAAGGTCAACCGACATGCTGTTTTTATTTTCCTTTCCTTGCTAGAATGCCATGAATGCATGCGTGGGGATTTCGCTCAACTAATGTTTATCTTCTTCAAAACTATCACACTGAGGACAACTAATCAATCAAACGAACGCGATTCGCCTACAATTTCTAAGCAATATTTCACTAAAAGATTCATGCATGTCTGAATCAGTCTCCACACAAGTGATTTTTTTTTCCATTTTGTGTGATCAACACTTGTCAGCTGTTTGCAACTATATTTAGCACAACATGTATGTCATATCTACTTGAACAGAATGGTTTCTTTCACACACTGTGTTGTCAAGGAAGACAACTCTAATTCAGTAGTTGAACATTAATATTTAGCGGTTAGACAAACTATGCTTCATTTACCTTTATCACGTAAAGAGGTCTATTAATCCTAAAAAGGGTTAAAAGCACAACCGGAAATGAAAGAACAAAATGAACAACTGCTATTGAAGAGCCATCCTCGTATGACATCCGGAAAGCCAAAGACTGGCGTCCCTGCGATCGTAATGCAGCTTTATACTCACACAGAAACCCCTCTATAAAACCCTTTGTTGCCTTGCAAATATTGAATCTGTTCTGTGTTTATAAATATTATTCTCTTAATATCAGAATCTAAATATTGGACTGAGCCCCTTGTTCAAACCAACTAGCCCCCCTATTTGATGAGTGTACTGAAAGTTTAAAGTTGGAAAGACGTACAAATATTGATAAGCACGAGTCGTGTTAGCTGCTGGGTTATTACACTAGCACAACAAAATAGCCTAGAGAAGCACAGGCCTATAGTTTTAGCTGTCGACGCTGATGATCAAACTAATATTTACTAGGATATGTTGTGTCAAGATTTGGGTGGATGGAGACAGGCCAGCATTGTTGACAAGGGCTACAAGCTGGCGTTGACGCCAGTTTGAACATCAAACAGATACAAGGGGGCAAAACAAACTTGCCTTGATTATAGAGCTTGCCCAGTGAGTTAGAAGGGTAGGGGTGGGCGAGAATAGGGGGAGGTGTGTTTATTGTTAAGTACAGGTGGAAATGATTGCCGGGAAAGGGTAAAGGTTAGGGCTTAATTAAAGGGACAATATTGGATAGATGATAAAAGTCAGTATAGTGAGTTATGGTGTTATGCCTAAAACGTAGAACAGTGTGTTTCTTTCCATTTCTCTTCTCTTCTTGTTTATATTGTATTGATCTGTTTAATTATATGTTAAGTCACAAAGTTTGATACCATTTGGGGGCTGGGGGGGGTCATCATTCCTTGTGTTGCATATAAAATTGAAGCTTGAAGAGGAATGCCTTGGCTAAGAAAAAGTGTGAGAGAGAGAAAGAGAGAGAGAGAGAGAGAGAGAGAGAGAGAGAGAGAGAGAGAGAGAGAGAGAGAGAGAGAGAGAGAGAGAGAGAGAGAGAGAGAGAGAGAGAGAGAGAGAGAGAGAGAGAGAGAGAGAGAGAGAGAGAGAGAGAGAGAGAGAGAGAGAGAGAGAGAGAGAGAGAGAGAGACAGACAGACAGACAGACAGACAGACAGACATACAGAGACAGAGAGAGAGAGAGAGAGAGAGAGAGAGAGAGAGAGAGAGAGAGAGAGAGAGAGAGAGAGAGAGAGAGAGAGAGAGAGAGAGAGAGAGAGAGAGAGAGAGAGAGAGAGAGAGAGAGAGAGAGAGAGAGAGAGAGAGAGAGAGAGAGAGAGAGAGAGGTAATATCTCTGAAAAGAAGAGGAGGGGGTGCTAAGCAGACCGATCTACAGTCTTAAGTTTATATACTGATAGGGAAAATAGGGTGTTACATACAAAAGCAGTGGCAGAAGGAGAATAAATTCATTATGTTATTTGCCCAGTGAAATAGATCTGGATATAGGACAATATATAGAGTATTGTGATTAATATAAACAGAGGGGAACATTTCTGATGTGGCAAGGAGGGGTACAAATGAAAAAGGGGAGGGTGTAATGGGATGGGGGGGGATTTGTGATAGGAGTTGGATGAAAGTGTCGAAAGCCAGGTATCAGATTGTAGCGATAGGGTGCTGTGAGATTTGGACGATCAATGACAGAGTGAATGATGCATGCAAGCAATAATCAAAGAGACAATCATTTTTCTGGCTTTCATGGGAATCGATCGGCCGTTTTCCCATGTGAATATAAGTTATTGGTTCCAGTGACTGGTCACTTGTTTTTATTTACTGACTGAAAGTCATGCAACCATGAAGCTCGTTCTAGGGATAGGAAAAGGGAATTGATTTTCATCCAAGAATTGTATCATCTCTTCTATTACCAATAAACTAATCATGAGTAAATTTGTTTGCTGTTTGGCCCTATTAAAGAGGTCACTAATACACTAAGATATTTGTTTTTCCTATTTAAATATCCTTGTTAGTCTAGCAAATTAACATAGTGAAAGAATTTGTTTATCCATCTCTTCAGACGAAGGGTTAAAAAAAGAAATCAATGAAAGCGATATGACTTCTATTTCAAAATAATAAAGTTCTTTAAACTGAGGACCAACCGGCAACAATATTAAAATACTTCCAATGTGTCGATTGAGTGAATATTCAAATATTAACAAAACCGTTGAAAGGATCTGCTGTCAAAGGGCGCGCGGCAGGAACATTATTGGCGGCGCAAAGTAACTATTAGACTTCAAACAAGACGAGGAATCACCAAACATAGAACCAAATCAACTGCATTAAATCAAACATTAGCCCTCTACTGAAATGTTCTCTCTTCCAGCCGTCTTCGTTACAATAAACCTCCGTTAGAAATGAGCAATGATGGCACTGAGCAAAGATCCCTGGGAGGCAGCAAAACAAGCGGAGCATTATCTTTTGTTGTCCATCCAAATTTAAACTTACTTTCTCAGCTTCCTCTTCCGTAGACGAGCTTCCTTGGCCTCAATGCCTCACGAGGAGGAGGTCAATATTAGAATGGCCCAACGCCACGTGCCCTGAACACGCCTTAAAGAATATTTGCCCTCCGGAAGTGTTATCCACAAACAAATAGGCACATCGCGGATTAATAGATGAAATAAACATGACGATGGCCAATGCAAATTGAGCTCTATAGCGAAATGGCGTTTGTCAAGCCAAGACCACACGCAAATAATTACACTCTTTTCCCTCTGTTTTTACGCTTAAGTTTGGCCATCGAATTAAACGTACTTGCTTGCTGCTGAGCAAGTTTGGGTACAGCTGCAAGTCAAATTGACAAAAGTTGATGACTAAGAAGGAACGGGGTAGCCAAGCAAATTCACAGGCGCCTCGTTGTGTGTTTTGTGTAGTTGTCACAGCTAATTTTTTGCACTTGGACCGCTTTCTGTGGTGACTCCGTTTGCCTTTCTTCTTTTTATCAGATTATACAAGGCGAACCACAAAAAATCGCTGTTTTGTTTCAATAGCGTGTATAATTGACTATTATGGCGTGAATAAACTTGTGTGAATAAAGAAAATAGTTTTAAAAGATTTTAAAAAAAAGACACAATTCCTTTAAGTTATCCACAGAATAGTATTCTTTTAAAAAAAAACGTGTTTTGAACTTATGATATAGAAGATAGCAAGAGGTATCGCCTTCTTATTCTGGGAGACCTCTATAAATAAAAAATCAATATTCATAACCAGTAATCAATGGTGCAAATTTAAAAAAGAAAATCGTTAAACATGCGCTTAGCGTTAAAGCCGGAAGAAAGATTTACGGCTTGTGTTCATGGCGAAAAGGAAAATCAAATATGTTGGGAAAAAAGCTTTTGAAATTTGATGTGCGCCTGTCGATTGGAATCGAATGGCGCTTCGCAGTGTGGCACATGCCATGAAAATAACTCAATTAATCAGGAATACCCGAACAATACAGCTTATCCCATCCCTTTAACAACAAGTACGTCTGAGGAGGAATATTTAGAATACAAAGCTTATCGACCCATCATATTAATTCCATTCCCTGGAGCGATGGGGGAAATACTGACAGACGAATCAAATTCGTCCTAAAAACCATTCACATAAAAGGTGTGCAAGGGTTTCTCTTTTTCTTCCTTGTCGATCGTGGCATCACTGTTCGCCCTGCATTTCCCTCAAAACCCAAGGGATTTCAGCCATTGATATTCAAAAGGATCCCGATCTCCTGGATGTAATTTCTGCTTCATTGTATGCGAGCGCTTCAAAACGCTCCCCGTGTTTTATTGTATATGACGAGTGTGGTTGTGGTTGTGTCCAAGAGATGTGGGACCAACAACCAGCACATATTCAAGAGTCTAATGAACGCATAACTCGATATAGCTGCCATGTAATGACAGCAAAGGTAGAGAACGAAATCCTTTACCTTGACAATGGTAAGTCCTGTGTCCTGATTAAATCCCTTACAAGGCTATATAACATTAACGTACTTCTAAAACTATCTAAAAATTCTTTTCACACCGACCATGGAAACAATAGGCGATTTTCATCACGGTAACAAAGCTATTAAATCTTTTATTTTTATTTTCCAAGTTATATTCAATTAAATGGATTTTTTTGGTCTAACACGCTAATGCCTATTTAGCTTGAGGGTATACTTGTATAGGCACAGCCTCATTTTCAATCTTTGTAGAGCGATTGACATATAATCTGGTTGTATTAAAGACTTACATTGGCCATGATACTACAGGTCATCTCGATCAGTTGTATCTGAAACCGAGAGGATGAGATACTAAATATATATATAGGTATATATTTATATCAAACTTCATCAAGGCCGTTACAGCCCATAGAGCTGCAGCTTATCCCGGTTTTAATAGCGTGAAGCCGAACAGGTGATCATAATCACC
>JAXRKP010002269.1:0-55000 GCA_037039925.1 Doris montereyensis | reverse complement strand
GACAAGGGTAGATATGGTTAACAAGAAGATAGTAAGCATAGTGACATGGGTGTGGATATCGTTAACAAGAAGATAGTAAGCATGGTGACAAGGGTGTGATATGGTTAACAAGAAGATAGTAAGCATGGTGTTAGGTGTGGATATGGTTAACAAGAAGATAGTAAGCATGGTGACATGGGTGTGGATATGGTTAACAAGATGATAGCATGGTGTTAGGGGGTGTGGATATGGTTAACAAGAAGATAGTAAGCATGGTGACATGGGTGTGGATATGGTTAACAAGAAGATAGTAAGCATGGTGACATGGGTGTGGATATGGTTAACAAGAAGATAGTAAGCATAGTGACATGGGTGTGGATATCGTTAACAAGAAGATAGTAAGCATGGTGACATGGGTGTGATATGGTTAACAAGAAGATAGTAAGCATGGTGACAAGGGTGTGGATATCGTTAACAAGAAGATAGTAAGCATGGTGACAAGGGTGTAGATATGGTTAACAAGAAGATAGTAAGCATGCTCTTAGGGGTGGGATATGGTTAACAAGAAGATAGTAAGCATGGTGACATGGGTGTGGATATGGTTAACAAGAAGATAGTAAGCATGGTGACATGGGTGTGGATATGGTTAACAAGAAAATAGTAAGCATATTGACATGGGGTGTGGATATGGTTAACAAGAAGATAGTAAGCATGGTGACATGGGTGTGGATATGGTTAACAAGAAGATAGTAAGCATGGTGACAAGGGTGTAGATATGGTTAACAAGAAGATAGTAATGCTCTAGGGGTGTGGGATATGGTTAACAAGAAAATAGTAAGCATATTAACATGGGTGTGGATATGGTTATCAAGAAGATAGTAAGGATAGTGATATGGGTGTGGATATTGTTAACAAGACGATAGTAAGCATAGTGATATGGGTGTGGATATGGTTAACAAAAGAAGATAGTAAGCATGGTGACATGGGTGGGATATGGTTATCAAGAAAATAGTAAGCATAGTGAACAAGAAGATAGTAAGCATAGTGTTATGGGTGTGGATATGGTTAACAAGAAGATAGTAAGCATAGTGATTTGGGTGTGGATATGGTTAACAAGAAGATAGTAAGCATGGTGATATGGGTGTGGATTTGGTTAACAAGAAAATAGTAAGCATAGTGACATGGGTGTGGATATGGTTAACAAGAAGATAGTAAGCATAGTGACATGAGTATGGATATAATTAGCAAGAAGATAGTAATCATGGTGACATGAGTGTGGATATGGTTAACAAGAAGATAGTAAGCATGGTGACATGAGTGTGGATATGGTTAACAAGAAGATAGTAAGCATGGTGACATGGGTGTGGATAACGTTAACAAGAAGATATTAAGCATGGTGAGATGGGTGTGGATACAAATTAACAAGGAGATAGTAAGCATGGTGACATGGGTGTGGATACCGTTAACAAGAAGATTGTAAGCATAGGGACATGGATGTGGATATGGTTAACAAGAAGATAGTAAGCATGGTGACAGGGATGTGGATATGGTTAACAAGGAGATAGTAAGCATAGTGACATGAGTGTGGATATGGTTAACAAAGGAGATTGTAAGCATGGTGACATGGGTGTGGATATGGTTAACAAGGAGATAGTAAGCATAGTGACATGGATGTGGATATGGTTAACAAGAAGATAGTAAGCATGGTGATATGGGGTGGATATGGTTAACAAGGAGATTGTAAGTATAGTGACATGGGTGTGGATATGGTTAACAAGAAGCTATTGGACATGGTGATAGGCATGTGCATGTAATAGCCATAGGATTGTGGACATGGTGACAGGGATGTGCATGTGATGAGGAAAAGGATAGTTGACAAGGTGACCGGGATGTGCATGTGATGAGCAAAGGATAATGAACATGGTGACAGGGATGTGCATGTGATGTGCAAAAGTATAGTGAAATATGGTGACAGATAGCAAAAGGATAGTGAACATGGTGACAGGATGTGTGCATGTGATGTTAAAAGGATAGTGAACATGGTGACAGGGATGTGGATGTGATGAGTAAAAGGATAGTGAACATGGTGACAGGGATGTTCATGATGAGTAAAGGATAGTTGACAAGGTGACAGGGATGTGCATGTGATGAGCAAAAGCATAGTGAACATGGTGACAGGGATGCATGTGATGAGCAAGGATAGTGAACATGGTGACAGGGATGTGCATGTGATGAGCAAAAGGATAGTGAACATGGTGACAGGGTTGTGCATGTGATGAGGAAAAGGATAGTTGACAAGGTGACAGGGATGTGCATGTGATGAGCAAAAGGATAGTGAACTTGGTGACAGGGATGTGCATGTGATGTGCAAAAGGATAGTGGACATGGTGACAGGGATGTACATGTGATGAGCAAAAGCATAATGTACTTGGTGACAGGGATGTACATGTGATGAGCAAAAGGATAGTGGGCATGGTGACAGGGATGTGCATGTGATGAGCAAAAGCATAATGTACATCGCGACAGGGATGTGAATGTGATGAGCAAAAGCATAATGAACATCGTGACAGGGATGTGCATGTGATGAGCAAAAGGATAGTGGACATGGTGACAGGGATGTGGATGTTATGAACAAAAGCATAATGAACATGGTGACAGGGATGTGCATGTGGTGAGCAAAAGGATAATGAACATGGTGACAGGGATGTGGATGTGATGATCAAAAGGATAATTGACATGGTTACTAGGATGTGTATGTGGTAATCAGGAGGATTGTAAGCATGCTGACAACAGTATGAATATGGATATCGTGAGTAACAGGGTAGTGAATACGTTGACTATGGGTTCGCATATGCTGAACAAGAGAATTATAAATTCCTCAGAAAGGACCAATAAGCTTGCGATGAGAAGAAGCAGTTCATTTCGGTAGTTCAGCAACTTGAGCAATAACAATGAATAAGAGAGACAACTTTTTACCCTCTATAGATGGCATTAAAATGTGCACATATGGGGCGTAATATAAAAACAATGGATAGCCCTAACTCATCAAGATAGAGCCCATGAATTGAAGACATCATTTTTCATCTTGTCACTGTAAATCAAACCACATTTGCCACAGCACCAATTTTCAGGTGTGAAGTTTGTAAATCAATTGCAGCATTAATGCAGGCCATTGGGATGTGAAAATTGTAAGCCATGCCTCTCAGTCCAGATGTATAATCAGTGATTTCATTTGTCAACATATGGATGCTGTTTTTAATGGGTTTCTGTTTTAAGGCAGAAATACAAAATACCGGTTAAACACAATGTATATTAAGTCCTGGACAATCAAAATGTTTAAACTTAAATCTTGAAATTTTGTGGATTATGTTATTCCATTGTCCATTTGACGTTGTCATGCTCCTCCTCAGATTGACTATGACCTGATCCATTCAACCATGAGGTCAGCGGTGGAGCAGCAGTTGACTTTGATAGCTGTGGGAAAGGCTGATTACAACGAGGTCAAACAACATGCAACAGACATTTTTCATCGCAAATTCCGTTACTTTGTCACCTGTATTCAAGCCATGGACGAATTGTTTGAGGTCACATTTTCATCTTTAGCGGATAGTGGAAGGCCATTGTCTCGGTAAGGCCAAAATATGGGACTTTAACTAAAATACAGGGGGATGTCGGCGGCTGATCGGTTAGGCTGTTGGACTGGGGATTATGAGGTACTGGGTTGGAATCCTAGCAAAGCTAGCCCGAACGTTGTGTTTCTTGGAAAAGACATTAACATGCATTTTCCCCACTCTACATAGATGAAAATGGGTACAAGCACTTACTTGTAGTAAAAACATATGTCAGACTAACGTCCTGGCCAAAAGGTGATTATTATCACCTATTCCGCTCCATGCTACTGAAATCGAGATGCACTTCATGCTACTGAAATCCAGGTACGTTTCATGCTACTGAAATCCAGATACGCTTCATGCTACTGAAATCCACATATGTTTCAAGCCACTGAAATCGAGATATGCTTGATGCTACGGAAATCCAGATACGTTTCATGCTACTAAAATCGAGATATGCTTCATGCTACTGAAATCGTGATACGCTTGATGCTACTGAAATCGGGATGCGCTTGATGCCACTGAAATCGAGATATGCTTGATGCTACGGAAATCCAGATACGCTTCATGCTACTAAAATCGAGATACGCTTCATGCTACTGAAATCGAGATACGCTTCATGCTACTGAAATCGAGATATGCTTCATACTACTAAAATCGAGATATGCTTCATGCTACTGAAATCGTGATACGCTTGATGCTACTGAAATCGGGATACGCTTGATGCTACTGAAATCGAAATATGCTTCATGCTACTGAAATCCAGATACGCTTCATGCTAGCAAAATCAAGATATGCTTCATGCTACTGAAATCGAGATATGCTTCATGCTACTGAAATTGAGATACGCTTTATGCTACTGAAATTGAGATATGCTTCATGCTACTGAAATCGAGATATGCTTCATGCTACTGAAATCAAGATACGCTTCATGCTGCTGAAATTGAGATACGCTTCATGCTACTGAAGTCGACATACGTTTCATGCTACTGAAATCGAGATATGCTTGATGCTACTGAAATCCAGATACGTTTCATGCTACTAAAATCGAGATATGCTTGATGCTACAGAAATCGCAATACGCTTCATGATACTGAAATCGATACACGCTTCATGCTACTGAAATCGACATACACTTCATGCTACTGAAATTGAGATACTTTCCATGCTACTAAATTCTAGATACGCTTCATGCTACAAATCGAGATACGCTTATGCTACTAAAATCGAGACACGTCTTATGCTGCTGAAATCGAGAAATGCTTGATGCTACTGAAATCGAGAAATGCTTGATGCTACTGAAATCTGAGATACGCTTTAATGCTACTGAAATTGACAGACGCTTCATGCTACTGAAATTGAGATACGCTTCATGCTACTAAAATCGAGATACGCTCCATGCTACTAAAATCGAGATACGCTTTCCATGCTACTAAAATCGAGATACGCTTTATGCTGCTGAAATCGAAAATGCTTGATGCTACTGAAATCGAGATACTTAATGCTCTACTGAAATTGACAGACGCTTCATGCTACTGAAATTGAGATACGCTTTATGCTACTGAAATCGAGATACCCTTCATGCTACTAAAATCGAGGATACACTTCATGCTCCTAAAATCGAGATATGCTACTAAAATCGAGATACGCTTCATGTTCCTGAAATCGTGATATGCTTCATGCTACTGGAATCGAGATCGCTTCATGCTACTGAAATCCTGATATGCTTCATGCTACTGAAATCGAGATACGCTTCATGCTACTGAAATCGAGATACGCTTCATGCTACTGAAATCGAGATGCGCTTCATGTTCCTGGAATTGAGATACGCTTTATGCTGCTGAAATCGAAATACGCTCATGCTACTGAAATCGAGATATTTCATGCTCCTGAAATCCAGATATGCTTGATGCTACTGAAACGACATATGCTTCATGCTACTGAAATCGAGATATCGCCATGCTACTGAAATCGAGAGACGCTTCATGCTGCTGAAATCGAGATACGCTTCATGCTGCTGAAATCGAGATATGCTTCATGCTACTGAAATTGAGATATGCTTCTTGCTACTGAAATCGAGATACGCTTCATGCTACTGAAATCGAGATATGCTTCATGCTACTAAAATCGAGATCCTTTCATGCCACTGAAATCGAGATACGCTTCACGCTACTAAAAACGAGATCGCTTCATGCTACTAAAATCCGAAATACGCTTCATGCTACTTAAGTCGAGATGCGCTTGATGCTACTAAAATCGAGATATGCTTGATGCTACTGAAATCCAGATATGCTTCTTGCTACTGAAATCGAGATGCACTTCATGCTACAGAAATTAAGATATGCTTGATGCTACTGGAAATCGAGATATGCTTCATGCTACTGAAATCGAGATGCGCTTCATGCTACTGAAATCGAGACACGCTTCCTGCTACTGAAGCTCGAGATATGCTTCATGCTACTAAAATCGAGATATGCTTCATGCTACTAAAATAGAGATACGCTTCATGCTACTAAAATCGAGATACACTTCATGCTACTAACATCGAGATGCGCTTCAGGCTACTAAAATCGAGATATGCTTCTCACTACTGAAATCGAGATACGCTTCATGCTACTGAAATCGAGATATGCTACTTGCTACTGAAATCGGGATACGCTTCATGCTACTAATATCGAGATATGCTTCTTGCTACTGGATATCGTAGATACGTCGCCTCATGCTACTGAACGAGATATACTTCATGCTACTGAAATCGAGATACGCTTCATGCTACTGAAATCGTTTATATACTTCATGCTACTGAAATTAAGATACGCTTCATGCTACTGAAATCGAGATAGACTTGGATCGTATGAACTCAATGTGCCATACCGGCCTTGAAGGAACTTTTTGTAGGCATGTAATCATGTACACCAGATCCTACTGAAAGACAGGAAGTGTTATCATAGGAATTTGATTGTAGCTAAAATACAAAAATAGAGATAGGATTATGGATGCCAACTGCTACTGAAAGGCAAATGGATTTATTGATGGAGATTAGTCTGTAACTGAAATTCAGGGAGACATATTCATGGAAACTATGCTTTTGAAAGACCAGGAAATTCAGCCATGAGGATTAGATTGTAATTGAAATTCAGGGAAATGTAATTGTGGATACCAGTTGCTGCTAAGTGACAAATAGATTGAAGTATGGGTACTAAATGGTAACTGAAATGCAGTGAGGGAGATGTAATCATGGATACCAAATCTAACTGATGAAGTCATGGATACTCTTGATCTACAATGAAATGTAATCAATGGGATTAGATTGTAATTGAAATTCAAGGAAATGTAATCATAGATACAAGATGCAACTGAATGACAAGGATATGTAATTTTTGAGGATTAAATTGTAATTCAAATACAGGAAGAGAAATGTATTAATGGATGCCAAATCCTACTGAAAGGCAGGCAGATTTAATTATGGTGATAAGATGGTAAGTGAAATATGGGAAAATGTAATCACAGGCATTAGATCCTACTCACCGAAAAACAAGGTAATTTAATCATTGGGATAAGACCATGTTTACAATTAGACAAATAATATAAACATTCCTTGAGAGAAACATTGACTTGCACCTGTGTTTTATTGACTTAGAAAAGGCATTTGACACTGTGAGGAGGGATGAACTATGGCATTCTTTAAAAGAACACAAACATAGAGCAAAATTTAATAGAAGCCATTAAACGTTTTACAATAAACCAACATGTGCAGTGAGAGTAGCTGGAAATGTATGTGAAGAATTTGATGTAGATATAGGAGTAAGATAGGGTTGTAACCTAAGTCCTGTTTTGTTTATCACATTTATGGATTCAGTCGCAAAGGCATCCTCAAACATGAAGAAAATGAATGTAGGTATATGGAAGCTCAAACCAGTAAATGTATCAATGCTTTCATTTGCTGATGATTTAGTTCTGTTTGGAAAATCAGAAAGGACCTCCAGTCAAATATCAACATTATGAATAATGAATTAAATAAAAGAGGAATGAGAGTAAATGCAAAGAAAACCAAAACAATGCTAATAACTAGGGAAGCTAAAACACAAGATCTTAAATTAGGCAGGAGAATTTAGAACAAGTTCAAAGTTACAATTACTTAGGAGTAATGATTAACTCAGAGGGAAAAGTAAGAGATGAAATCAGCCAGAGAATTCAAAAGGGCAAGTGCAATATATAACCATCTAGGAAAGGCATTTGTAGGTAAACAAGATTTGTCAACAAAAACCAAAATGGCAATATACAACACAGTTTATTGTCCTACTCTCCTCTACGGCAGTGAAACCTGGACCTTAGACAGTAGGGAATATAGTAGAGTGCAGCCAGCCGAAATGAAATATCTAAGAAGAGTAGTAGGAAAACTAAAAGAGACAAAATCAGAAACACAACAGTAATAGATCAAACCAAAGCAGATAGCATAAAAACTAAGATAGAAATGAATCAACTGAAATGGTTTGGGCATGTTAACAGAATGAATGACAATAGAATAGCTAAATCAGTTTACAGTGCTAAAACTCGAGGTAAAAGACCGAAAGATAAACCTCGGAGAAAGTGGGAAGAATATATAAAAGATGCATTAACGCAAAGAAATTTAACTTTCACGGAAGGAAACAGAAAATGTCAGGACAGGGCAGCCTGGAGAAAGATCATTTCGGGCATCTAAAACCCATACACCGGAGGGTAGAATGGGAACTGATAAAGAAAGAAGGAAATGGATAAGATTGTAGCTGATTACAGAGAGATGTAACCAATGACACAAGATCCTATTTAAAGACGGACAAATGTAACAATGGGGATAAAATTGTAACCAAAATATCACGAGATGTGATCATTTAGGATAAAGTTGTCCTGTAAAGTAACATAATGGATGCAGGTTAAAGTAGGAATTTATATTCCCCTTAATTAGATTTAACTTAACTTACAGTGTATTGTTTAATATATAATCAGCTCAAAATTGTCAACTTCAGCAACAATACTAATTCATTGTTGTATTTCCTGTACTGTATAAATTATCAAAACTAAGTACAATTAAACGTTTATTTGATATTGCTTCAAAATTCAATTCCATTTTTTACTTTTAAATTTGTACTTTAATGGCTGTTTAAAATGGTTTCATTTGATAAGAAAAACTTGAAGCTAAGGTGTTGAGGCAAAATATTTTGTTAGGATTTAAAGAATTAAAGCTAAGGTGTGGAGGCAAAAATGTTTTGTTAGGATTTAAAGAATTTAGGCTAAGGTGTGGAGGCAAAATGTTTTGTTAGGATTTAAAGAATTTAGGCTAAGGTGTGGAGGCAAAAATGTTTTGTTAGGATTTAAAGAATTTAGGCTAAGGTGTGGAGGCAAAATGTTTTGTTAGGATTTAAAGAATTTAGGCTAAGGTGTGGAGGCAAAATATTTTGTTAGGATTTAAAGAATTAAAGCTAAGGTGTGAGGCAAAAATGTTTTGTTAGGATTTAAAGAATTGAAGCTAAGGTGTGGAGGAAAAATTATTTTGGAAGAAGGTTGTCTTTAAAACAAATATGCTGAATGAAATGTTTTAAAAAGTAAATGCATGATTTTGTAATTGTCATAGAGGCAAAATACTGGCTACAATGTACCTGCTGCCTGAAAGAATAGAAATGATTTTATTCATTGAAATTTCAGATGCGGCAAATGCAGACGCTACATGAAATTTGTACAAGCCAAGCCATCTCGTCTGCATTGCACCAGCTGTGATGAGACCTTTTCTTTACCTCAGAATGGAAATATTAAATTGTACAAGGAGCTGAAATGCCCCTTAGATGATTTTGAATTGGTTTTGTGGACCACTGGAGCCAAAGGCAAGGTGAGTTCTGGAGTCAAATTTACCCACAGAATTTTGGTTATGAGTGAATAATGGTCAAACTGCTTTTCCCCCATTGAGCTTACAGCATTCTGTTTATTTTATTTTTTATCAATCAGGCAGGGCTTATAACACTCTAGAAACTCTTCAGTCTCCTAGAGAAAATTTCTTTCGTGAGATTTCCTAGATTTTCCTACATTTTTTATTTAGCTCTTCCTAGAAAGTCAAAGGCATTGATAGGTCAGTTGGTAGAACGTCGGACTACTAACCAGGAGGCCTGAAATTGATTACCAGTCTGGGCAAATCTTTCTAGCCCTCCTGTTGACTGAGCTAGGTCTATTCAGACTCGGCGGAAATGGGTAGTTGAAATACGCTTTGTTGCTATTCTAAGTGCAAAACAATATGACAATATACTGGTCTGTCATTTAAGAGTGAATGCTGTTTGTGAAAAAATGTCTGTGGCATTTAGCTTAACAAATGCTATATATTTTTTTATAAGATAGAGACATCTCATTGAGTGCTGGCCCTTTTGAAAAGTGAAACCCTTGAATGCTAGATTTTCTTTTGGTCGATTTAAAAAAATATTCTCGTTACTAAATATTGGAATAAATTAACCAAACTTTAAGGAATTATTTGTTTTCTATTTATGTAAGCGTGTCTTTGAAGTTTGTTTTTTTGGTAGATGAATTGAATGTTAACAATTTTTGAGCAAGATAGAAACATCAACATAATACTACAAGATTTTCAGTTCAAAAATATAAAATACTGATCAAAATCAGATACAGTGGAACTTGGAAGTAGCGAGATCATCAGGACTGACCACCAAATCTTGCTAAATCCAAATTTTTGCTTTTCCGAGCTGTCGCGAAATAACAATGTACATGTATGCAACTTATGTCAGTGAAGAAGACAGACAATTTATAGACTACTTCCCTTGACAGGAATGCTGATTAACCCTTCATTCCCTTTCCCTCATTTTTCATTCCTTTCACCGTGCTATCATCACTTGGCCCTTACAAACTACAGTCTAATCCAGATGACTTGAAATCGTTGACACGTGATACATGGAGATTGAATGAAAATGAAAGGGAGAGGGATACCGTTAGTCTAGACAACCTCCCTTCCCCTCCTTTCGCTATCATCGATTGGCTTTTATCAATTCATACAGTGCAGTGCTATGATGTGCTACATGTGCACACAAGCCCACCGACAGGCCATGCTGTATATAATTATGATGACAAGATGGCGTCTGACTAGATCTAGTCATTTTTGTCACCACATGTGTGGGCTTTTATTTGTATCATATTTTACTTTTTAATACAATTTGCCTCTTTTCGGATGTTATTTATTTTACAGTAACACTGGACTTAGAGGAAAAGTAAATCTCTTAAGTTGGCTATCTATTTTTTCTTCATATCAACGGGATATTTTGTATTGACTTAAAGAAGGAAAAAACCAGGGATTTGTATTGATTGTGCTATTCCCGAGTTCTCGTTATTTCTGAGCTTGCTACTTTCAAGTTCCACTGTATAGAAAGATAGAGCATCTATAGTATTCACAAGAACAATAGTTGGTGTATCATTTTCTTTTAGGAGGTTTTTATTATCCAATACTGAAAGAAATGAGAAGGAAATTGTAAAAGATAAAATTCAAAAGGCAGGGTATGTCGCACATCTCGATGTGGACTGCTGTTGTTTGATTGTAAAGGGTAGTTTGGTTGGAAAGTCTTTACTACTGTCACTATCAGTCTATTCCACTTCATCTCCTCCTTATCTATCCAACATAAGTAAAAGTTGGAGTCCTTTTAGGTCTAAATGTAGTCGCTTCACTACAGTTTTTTTCTGTGGGATTCCATCCTTATGTGATGGTCCGCCTGCAACATCTAGACCTGTGTAACCCTTCATCTATCATCTTAACAAGTTTTTCCGAGTTTATATCTAGCATAAACTCAGTATCTTCATTACTTTCTGACTCGATATCGGAGTTCTCAGTTGCTCAATCTATCATCTTAACAAGGTTTTCCGAGTTTATATCTAACATAAACTCAGTATCTTCATCACTTTCTGACTCGATATCGGAGTTCTCAGTTGCTGAATCTATCATCTTAACAAGTTTTTCCGAGTTTATATCTAGCATAAACTCAGTATCTTCATCACTTTCTGACTCGATATCGGAGTTCTCAGTTGCTGAATCTATTATCTTAACAAGTTTTTCCGAGTTTATATCTTGCATAAACTCAGTATCTTCATCACTTTTCTGACTCGATATCGGAGTTCTCAGTTGCTGAATCTATCATCAGGATTGTGTCTACTCGACGCCAAAATTAGTTAGCTTGGAGAAGGTTGCTGTGAAAATCAATAAAAAATACTTTCGATGGTCAAGAACAATCAATTAGGTAGCTACAGACGGCAAGAAATCACGTGGTAGTCACAGCAGTTTGATTACTGTAGTTACTACGCGAAAATAGCAAGGAATCGTGTAGTAGTCACAGCAGTTTGATGGCATCCAAACAATTTGTACTTCTGTCCCACATGGGATGCATGAGTAGCATTGACACTATAATCAGGCTTCCGGCAACTGTTGCAGGATCAGTACTAGAGAGTTAAAACAGTTGCCATATTCATTTATTGAAAGAACCTGGTCTAGCCACTAAGACACCACATCAAACAGGGACATGACATGTTGGTAACTATTTCATGTCCTAAGGCTTGTTGGTTTTTCAATATTTTGAAGTAGGTGGTTGGCAGGCAGTGTTTTCCTTTCATGCTTTCTTTCATGTCTTTTGTCTTGTTACTTCATATTAATTCATCCTATTCATCATAGCCTATGGTGGATTGGGAAAATTCCAATGAATCGAACAAACCAAAAAAGCTCTTAATGAACAAAATTAGATCAGTCTTTTAGCTAGTATTGTTTTTTAAATCCGAGAATGTGCCCTCAATGAATGAGTGTTGTATTGATGATATATTATTGGTGGCACATTTGCTTTGAATTGTCTTTTTTTATGTAATACACACATCAGCTCATTTAAGATAAGAAGAAATCTGACAAAATTTGTATCCTTTCTGTCTTCAGACATATGCATTGTGTCCCTACTGCTACAACAATCCTCCATTTGGAGACATGCGGAAAGGCATGGGTTGTAATGAATGCACGCACCCGACATGCATTCACGCCTTTGGTCAGAACGGTGTATCAGAGTGTGTGGAGTGTGAGAATGGAATCTTGGTACTGGATTTGACCTCAGGGCCAAAATGGCGTATGGCCTGCAATAAGTGAGTTGTAGTTGGCGGCTAATTTCTGTGACCTGTTGGTATTATGTGTATGCTGGTATATATTTTCAAATTCCATACATATATACGACATACATGCATACATACATACATACATACATACATACATACATACATACATACATACATACTTACATACTTACAAACATACAAACATACATACATACATACATACATACATACATACTTACGCTAATAATGATAATAATAATTATGATAATTTCGTTCAATTTTACAAGTGATATGGAATCATTTTATCAAATCAATAATACAAATTCACAAAGACCAATAATTTGTCATTCCTCACTTTCAATCCACATTCAAAAAGTAATATGTTGACACACAAACATACCACACTAACTTGATAATAATGATAACAATACATACATACATACATACATACATACATACATACATACATACATACATACATACATACATACATACATACATACACACATACATACATACATGCATGCATGCATAGGCATACATACATACATACATACATGCATGCATACATTATTGAATGACATGTATAACAGCAGTGAGAAATATGGATCTCTCTGGGTTTTATGGCTGTGTGGAAAACAGATGGGTTTTAAGTTCTTTCTTAAATGTGTTAATTGATTCTATTTCTCTTAAGTATTTGGGGAGAGAATTCCAGACTTATTGGGCACAAAACGAGAAGGACTTTTCACAAACTATATTAAGGCATCTACGAGGAACAATTACATTTTTGTATCGGCTGGTGATCTAAGCTGCGGATTTGGAACATATTGAGTGATCATGTCAGATAGGTAGATGGGAGCATTATAGCGTATGCATTTGTGACAGAGAGTCATCAGTTTATAAAGAATTCTTTTTTCTACGGGGAGCCAATGAAGGGTGTTGAGGAAGGGTGTATCATGATCTTTTTTGCTTTTCTTAAGAACTTATCTTGTGGCATTGTTTTGAGCAAATTGAAGTTTTGACAATTTTCATTGCGTATCTCCAATCAATAGTGAAATGCAGTTTTCAAGTTTTGACAAAACAAAAGAATTTGCAGTTATGTTGGCAGTAGGTAAAAAGTGTGTCATGGTGTTAATAATATGAAAATCGTAATTGATTTTACATAGTTGTTGATGTACAGTACTTGACATTAAGAAGTCGCAATAAAATATATTCCAAGATTTCTTGAACTTTCTGAAAACTTGATGTTGGTGTTACAAATGGTGATTTCAGATTCACTGATCTTTTTTCTGGAATTCGGAGTGCCCAATAATGAAACTTTCATTTTGTCTCCATTGAGAACAAGTCTGTTCATATTCATCTGATGTTTTCTAGAAGAAATACAACTTTGACAGGATGACCCAAGCGAGTGAAAATTGTTTTGGAATACTGAGCCATAAATCTGGGTGTCATCATCATAAAAATGATATCCAATTGGGAATTTTTCAATTCCTTCAACTCTGGGCTGAGTGCATAAGGTGAGCAGAATTAGTCCCAATACTGAGCCTTGGGGCACTCCAAATCTCAGACTATGGCTGTTATATTGTTGCCGATTGATGAGATATGATTTGAACCATGCAAGGGCAGTGCCTTTTATGCCAAAAGTATGTTCTAATCTTTGCAGCAAAACACTATGGTCAATGATATCGAAAGTGACAGACAAGTCTAACAGACCGAAAAGAACAACCTTACCAGATGTTTAGCTTCCACTAAGAAATCATTCATGACTAGCAGGAGAGCTGTTTCTGTGCTATGGTTGGCTCTATAAGCTGATTTAAAAGGCTCTTGTAAATTGTTGGATTGTAAAAGAGCCACAGGTTGATGTAAAATAACCTTTTCTAAAAATTTGAATGAGAACAGCAAATTTGACACAGGTCTATAGTTTTTCAAAATGTTTTGGTCGTTGTTTTTTAAAGAGTGACTTAACCAAAGTATTTTTTAATACTTCAGGAACAATACCATTCTTTATGGAAGCATGTAAACGTAATTGTTAGCAAGATTTCATCAAGACATGAGTTAGAAGGAGAAATAGGGAGAGGATCCAAATCACATGACTTTGGAGGGGCTTTGGCAATAATGCTTTTCACAAATTGTTCCGAAACGGGTTCAAATCAATCGATGATTTGACCGTCATGATGATGGAACCTGTCAACAATTTCATCTTTGTCTAAATCTTCCCTTAATTTAGTAATCTTCTCATTGAAACATGATGTGAAGATTGATGGTAAGTCTTGAGTTGCAAAGACATTTGGTAGAGATGTATCCTTTTTTTTTTTCTCCTAAAAATTTGTTGAACATTTGAAATAACTGCTTAGAAGATTTTGAATTTTGAAAACAACCCAAATAGTAATCCTTTTGGCGGTTTTTAAAGTAGTTTTCCAAATTCGTCTAAATGTTGATTGGTGTGTTTGTGCTCATCGAGGCCGGTCTTTTGCCACAGTCTCTCTACTCTTTGACTTTCTCTTTTGGCCGCTCTGATACCTTTGTCGAACCATGGTGCATGTGGACAAACAGCCACAGAAGCGATATCCATATCATTACGGAACATCAATGAAATAAACATTGTAGAATTTAAAAGGAACATCAGAAAACAACTTACTGAAACCGTCTTTGTGGACTGATAGATGCTCTTACCCAAGCTACTCATCTTTGTGGATTGATAGATGCTCTGACCCAAGCTACTCATCTTTGTTGATTGATAGATGCTCTGGCCCAAGCTACTCATCTTTGTGGATTGATAAATGCTCTGACCCAAGCTACTCATCTTTGTGGACTGATAGATGCTCTGACCCAAGCTACTCATCTTTGTGAATTGATAAATGCTCTGACCCAAGCTACTCATCTTTGTGGACTGATAGATGCTCTTACCCAAGCTACTCATCTTTGTGGATTGATAAATGCTCTGGCCCAAGCTACTCATCTTTGTGGACTGATAGATGCTCTGACCCAAGCTACTCATCTTTGTGGACTGATAGATGCTCTTACCCAAGCTACTCATCTTTGTGGACTGATAGATGCTCTGACCCAAGCTACTCATCTTTGTGGACTGATAGATGCTCTGACCCAAGCTACTCATCTTTGGGGATTGATAAATGCTCTGACCCAAGCTACTCATCTTTGTGGACTGATAGATGCTCTGACCCAAGCTACTCATCTTTCTGGACTGATAGATGCTCTTACCCAAGCTACTCATCTTTGTGGACTGATAGATGCTCTGACCCAAGCTACTCATCTTTGTGGACTGATAGAGGCTCTGACCCAAGCTACTCATCTTTGTGGATTGATAGAGGCTGTTGGCCCAAGCTACTCATCTTTGTGGATTGATAGATGCTCTGAATCAAGCTACTCGTCTTTGTTGATTGATAGATGCTCTGAATCCAAGCTACTCATCTTTGTGGACTGATAGATGCTCTGACCCAAGCTACTCATCTTTGTGGACTGATAGATGCTCTGAATCCAAGCTACTCATCTTTGTGGACTGATAAATGCTCTGACCCAAGCTACTCATCTTTGTGGACTAATAATTGCACTGCTGGTCTTGAGGTTTCAGATTGTCCTCTCTTAACCGGTTACAGATCGTTTGGCCACTTACAAGTCTTAGTCCAGGAATATTCCTGGCAGTCCATGTTGCATCAAGAAATCGATGTTGTAAACGAAAGCAAAACATGCCAAACTCTCACGGCATTTGTAAAATGTGGTAGACCAGCCCATGCCTCATCGGCAGTTGATCTGTTTAAGTTGAAATGTCTACGGGGACATGATATAGTGGTCTTACGCACATGGAAACGGTTTGCAACATTATTCACCCTCCAACCGGCCTCAAGCATTCGAATCACCATATTTCATCATTCTTGGTCTAATTTTGGCATCGTTTAGAATATCAAGATCGAATGCAAGCGTCTGTATTTCTTCAAAACTGAACTTTTCAACTGTCCATAAATTAGCTACACGCATGAGTTTCTTAACTGAGTGCCCGATATAGCCACAGGCCATTTGCACATGATTATCAGGTTTCTCGGTTGTCTGCCCTTATCAATAACAAACCGGGCAGTGGACAGGTATGGACCTGTACGGGGATTAGGTGGTCCCGCCCTCCACAAGTCTCCTGCTGCCTTGCAGGCGGGTCCTGGCTGACCTGAAGTGATTTTTTTTGCTTCTGAGTTAGCATATATTCTTTTAGTATATATATGAATAACTCAAAATATAGTCATCCTGTATCATTGAAAAATTTGTAGCGTCCTCGGTTGCCAAGGAAACGGCTGCCATCTTGGATTTTGACCCAATTTTCAAAATCTATCTTCTCACTTAGTTTTGAATAAAACCACTCTAAACGTGTGCATTTTCATTAAATATCTAAATTATTTTTTTATACATATTTGTAATGTTTTTTTTTATGAATTTTTGAAAATAACGTATATTTTTTATATGCAAAAATGGTATTTTCATTACAAAAACAAAATTTCTCAAAAAGTTTACAAGATATTTTTTTTAAATGATGTCATTTTATTACCATTGACGAGAGGAACCTGTGTGCCATGAATGAGATAGAAACTTAGTGGGGAAAACTACATTTTCGAGAAAAATGCAAACAAAGAAATCTTAAGAAAATAACACAAAAAAAGACACTTCAGACGGGTTGCCCTTCTTGTAGCAGCCACCTTACTGTTTTGACAGTCTCTGTTACTAATTTAAAGAGGATTGTAAATCTAGGTTTTGATGTAAACTATTGTGAAAACAGACGTCATAATGACAAGTTGTTTGTGTTATTCCTCTATTCCTATACTTGTGCGCGTGTTTAAAAACTCATCACCCGAACATTTGACCTCCGCCTCTTACATCACTCAGCGCTAGACAAAATCGATGAGGGTGCGTGTTGATAGACCATGTACCCAGATGTGTCGTGTGGTGATACCCCGGCCAGTTATACGGGTTTCAGTGCCATCTTCTCAGTCAGTGTTAGGGTAATTTATGTCCAAATTTTGACTGGTTTTACGTATCCTCGCCTACAAAATATCGTGTAACAAAAAAATAATTTGTCATATAGACATTGTTCTGCCATAAACTTCTAGATAAATGATCATCCTACCCGTGAATATATAAAGAACAGAAAATCAACATTTTGGTCCCAAACTCGCCAATTCAAGTGCCGCCCGCCCCCCCCCCCCCCACCCCCCACCCCCGCCTTAATAATGTGGTAGAGTCTGTTGGTTATCATCTCTAAAATAAGAAAGTCAAAATATTGTAAAAGTTGAATGGATATGTTGTGAAATGCCTTCATAATTTATTGACCCCGGGGAAAGGATATGAAAAAAGAGGATATCACTATCAACTTAAACGTCTCTTGTCAAAATGTCACCATGGAGGCTTGCTCTCCTACCGAAAAGTAACCTCCGTCTGTACATACCATTGACCAGCATTTGTGACAGTGGCTGTTTTTACATTGAGTTTATTTTCTTATCAATATCAACATATGTTAACCTATACTGTGACTTTTTTCTTTTATAGAAAAGTTTCTTATCTTAGAAAAAGAAAAACCCCGAGAAAAAGTCTCATTGACTTCTCTGGCTACTTCTTGATCCCACACCATCCCCTTTGCCTTTAAGATCTATTTCGTTATGGTGATGTGTCTATCTCATTTATTTTTTCTCAATATCATTTTACACCCTTCAAAAGCGTTTATCTTAGCTACACAGTTTTTTATTAATCCTTCAGGTTTCACAACCATAATTTATTAGTATGGAATAAGCACGATTATTGAGGATTTGAAAACAAAATTCTTTAGAGATGTTTTAAGATTTCAGAATATATTTTACATGGGGTATTCAAACATACAAGACATTTCAAAGGCTTTTTGTAGTTTCTTTCTTTGACCATGGCATAATTTAGCTAATTTTTTTTTCTCTCACTGATATTTAATTTTGATGTCACTTGAGTTGCCTGGGTTCCATGAGTGGTTGGTTGGCTCCACGGGTATGTCTTTCTTCTTTCCTGTTACTCTTTCACAGGTCTTTCATCTTGCTAATTCCTCTTAATTCACCCTGAGTTCATCACATATGGTAAATGAGATCAATTTCCATTAATGTGAAGTCTCCGGGTTTCCTTAACACTAACACGAATATTGAAATTGCCTTTTTATGATTTTTTTTATTCTATTAGAACCAGAAGTATTAATGGGTTTGCTTTGATGTGTTTCAGATGTAGTGTGGTGATTCATTTCTTTGACGGGGCCACCAAAGTTGGGGTCAAAGAGGTTGTGTGATGATGCATGGGCTAACACGGTGGAAGTGTCTTTCAAGGTTAGTTGACTTTCTTTTGATCCTGGGGCTTACCTTTGGGCATTGAAGCCATAAGTTCAGTAGGCGATACAAATAACTCTCCATTCTCTTGTTATAAAAAATCAGTAAAAGAGTCAAGTTACTCCAAAGCTATTACAGCTTATTCCGGTTTCTTTTATTGGAAGTGGAACAGATGATAGTACATGGGCTCTCTGGACAGGACACTGTTCTATCTCAGATGTTACCAGCCAGTTGGTGCTGGTACCCATTTATACCTGGGTCAAGTGGGCAAATTTGTGTTAAGTGTCTCCCCAAGGAACATAACTTTGGACCTAACATTTTCAGGATTTGAACCCAGGACCTCATGGTCCCTTAGTCCAGTAGCTTAACTTCTAGGCCACCAATACCAGTTTAGTCATAATGCGATATTTAGTTTGTTTGAAACAGTTATTTTAATGATGCTGGGTTTTTTTTAAAGGAGAAATAAGAATATTGGGGAGTTAATGGGTGATTTTGGATAACAGAACTTGTTTTTATTTTGACCTGCTGTAATCAGATTTTGATGTGAATTGATGAGTATAGCGTGCGCACACACACACACACACACACGCACATGCACACACACACACACGGATACACCCACACACACTCTCTCTATCTCTCTCCTTATGGAAATCATCCCTTTTTAAGAAACAACTTTGTAGGAAATTCACTAGTTGGTCTCCACTGTTTACTGAGTCGTGAGAGTAGGCTTTGTTTTTCCTGTCAATGCGGAAAATGTTTGTGTGCAGTTATTGACTCAACCTCTGCGGGGGCGATCATCTCCTACCAGACGCGTCCCCAGGTTGCGGATAGAGTAACAGCCTCTAGATATAGAGGTCAGCTGCGAAAATACCGAATAAGCACTCGCGGACAAAACTGGCATTAGCCAGTGAGGACAGAGGGGACTGCAGAGTGGGAACTCAGCCTTAGAAAATGCTCTAGAGGTTCAGTGACGTGGCCAACAAGCGAACCGAGACGCCTTTATAACAAAGCCAAAGCCGAAAGGAAGCAAGCAACCAGACTATGTCAAGTCTTCTGAATCCGAAACAATCAATATTGGTGGGCGCATAGGATGTGCGCACACTTTATCAGACAGGAAAACTTACGCAAACAATAAATGAAATGGACAAATATAAAATAGATATCCTGTCTGTATGCGAATCACGATGGACTGACAATGGTAAAGAGATCTCGCTACCGGTCATACAATCCTCTACTCAGGAAGAGAAGACAATCAGCATATGAATGGAACTGCCCTGATACTATCAAAAACGGCAAAAAGACTGTTGGAATGGGAACCCATGTGTGAAAGATTAATGAAAGCTAGGTTTAATTCCAAATACGCAAAGATGACCATCCTCGTGTGTTACACTCCACAAGAAGACAAAAATGAGGAGGAGAAAGAACAGTTTTATGAAAGACTTAACAGCACAGTACAAAAGACCCAAAGACATGATCTACTTATTGTTCACGGTGATTTAAACGCCAAAGTTGGAAAAGTTAATAGTCAAAGAGAAGACATACTGGGACGGAAGGTCTAGCTGCAGACATGAATGACAATGGAGAACGTATGGTGGAATTTTTGCGAAGAGAACAATTTAATCATTGGAGGAACCATCTTTAAGCATAGAGACATTCACAAATATACATGGACCTCTCAGACGAAAAAACCAAAATCAAATTGACCACATCACTATCAAGAAGAAATGAAAGACATCACTGTTAGATGTGAGAACAAGAAGGGGAGCCGATGTTGTAAGTGCCGATGAGCTCCTGACTGCTAAAATCCGTATGAAATTAAGGAAGACAAAGAAAAGTGACATCAAGAAAGGAAATTCGACGTTGGAAAGCTGCAAAACAAAGAAATTGCTGAAAAATTCAAAATAGAGTTGTCAAATCGATACCAAGCCCTGCTGGATGAGCAAGAGCTGTCCTGACAAAATTCAACCAGGAACTGCTAGACCTGAGCCAGACATTACTGGGACCTAGCAGAAGAAAGAAAGAAAGGTGGATATCAGATTATTCATGGAAAGTGATCGGAAAAAAGACAAAGGACCAAATACTGACCACTGACAGAAAGAATTAAAGAACAAATCCATAATGAACATATGATGCTAGACAAAAAAGTAAAAAAGACAGTCAAAGCGGACAAGAAAGCTTACTAAGACATGATAGCAGAAAGAGCAGAAAAAGCAAGCCAAAGACAAGATATGAAGACTATCCCAGACAGCTAAAGAACTTTCCAAAGGGTATAGGAACAATGATACACTGATCAAGGACACACAAGGAAATTTACTCTCAAGCGAAGCAGACCAAATGAACAGATGGAAAGCATACTTTGAGTGTGTCTTAAACAGAGAAGCGTCAAGGCTCTGCTCGGTCATTAAACCTGCAGAAAATGACTTTGACATCAACATGCTACCCCCAAATTTAGATGAAATAAAAATAGGCAATAGAGAGTCTCAAAACAGGGACAGCAGCAGGTGAAGATCAGATGACAGCGGAAATAATTAAGATGGAAAAAAGAAATGACCCATAAAATATTACAAAGTATATTTCAAGAAATTTAGGAAAAGAAGAGCTACCAAATGAGTGGAGCATTGACTCATCGTCAAACTACTAAAAAAGGGATATATTTCTGAATGTGATAATTGGAGGAGAATCATGCTCCTCTCTATCACCAGCAAAATTTTCAGCAAAATATTACTAAACTGTATAAACCCTACAGTCGAACCAAACTTTGAAAGCAGCAAACAGGATTTAGGAAAGGCCATTCTTGCTCAAACCATATATTCACCCTTAGACAAATTTTTGAACAATGCCAAGAATGGAATGCTCCCCTGTACTCAAATTTGATAGATTTTGAAAAGGCTTTTGATAATATACCCAGACCTGCATTATGGAACATCGCACGACACTATGGCATTCCCTCCAAGGTATTTAGCATAATCAAACTGTTTTACAGGGATTTCCATGCTAAAGTAATCTGTGGAAATAAATTGACGGAGAGCGTGAACATCAATAAGGTGTGAAACAAGGCTGCATTCTATCACCTTTTCTATTCTGCCTTGCTATCGATTGGATTATGAAGGAATCTGTTGAAAATAAGAAAACAGGACCAAGGTGGACATTCACTGAAATATTTCAGGACCTTGATTTTGCTGATGATGTTGTACTTTTGTCACAGAACATCACAGATATACAAACCAAAACACAGCAAGATGATAACAATGCATAAAAACTGGGGCTACACATAAATATTGGAAAAAACAAAAATTATGAGTATGAACAACAAATCGAAACAAACGGTGAAACTTGGAAACAAGGAGATTGAGGATATACAAGCTTTCACATATCTTGAAAGTAAAAATACTCAAAATGGAAATTCTGAAGTTGGGATCAAAGAAAGGTTAACAAAAGCAAGAACTGTATTTGGATCACTGAAAAACACTTGGAATTCAAGAAAAATCTCAATTAAAACAAAACTCAGATTCCCCAAATCTAATATTCTAGCTGTCCTTGTTTATGATGCTGAATCTTGGAAAACAACAAATAACATCTGCAGAAAGCTGGACACCTTTCAAAACAAATGTCTCAGAAAGATCCTCAAAATATTTTGGCCAAACACCATATCAAACAACGACCTTCAAGGAAGAACATCACTGTAGTCAATATCACTGATTGTGAGGAGGAGAAGATGGAAGTGGACTGGTCACATCCTTAGGATAAATGCTGATGCCATCCCTAAAATAGCCATCAGATGGATCCCTCAGGGAACAAGGAAGAGAGGTCGCCTGCTAGAAACCTGGAGGAGAAGCATCGAAAAAGAGTTGAAGACCCAGGGATGGACGTTGGGGGCAGATGACAAAATTGGCATCTGATCGTGTTCAGTGATCCACTGTGTCGGCCTTATGTGCTGCCTAAGCACCATGAGGATAAGAAAAGTAAGTATTCACTCAACCCTTAAGCCAATATATTAAATATTATGGATATTACTCTGCAGCTACACTTTAGCCCAATGGGGATTTCCCATCCTCTGGGAAAACGTGTTGAATGAAATGAAAATTGCAATATACAAGGCAGTGTGGGCAAATCAGAAATTTCTACCAAAAACCCCTAAGATCACCATACTTGTGGATGAGAGGGTAAAATCAAATGAAATTCTCCCCTTTTTCAAGTAAACAGAAAGGGTAAAATCAAGTGAAATCCTCCTCCTCTTTTCAAGTAAACAGAAAGGGTAAAATGAAATCAAATCTTCCTCGTCTTTTCAAGTAAACACAAGGGGTAAAATAAAATAAAATCTTCCTCCTCTTTTTCAAGTAAACAGAAAGGGTAAAATCAAATGAAATCCTCCTCCTCTTTTTCAAGTAAACAGAAAGGTTAAAATCAAATCAAATCTTCCTCCTCTTTTTCAAGTAAACACAAAGGGTAAAATCAAATGAAATCTTCCTCCTCTTTTTCAAGTAAACAGAAAGGGTAAAATCAAATGAAATCTTCCTCCTCTTTTTCAAGTAAACACAAAGGGTAAAATCAAATGAAATCTTCCTCCTCTTTTTCAAGTAAACACAAAGGGTAAAATCAAATGAAATCTTTCTCATCTTTTTCAAGTAAACAGAAAGGTTAAAACCAAATCAAATCTTCCTCCTCTTATTCAAGTAAACACAAAGGGTAAAATCAAATCAAATCTTCCTCATCTTTTCAAGTAAACAGAAAGGTTAAAACCAAATCAAATCTTCCTCCTCTTTTTCAAGTAAACACAAAGGGTAAAATCAAATCAAACCTTCTCGTCTTTTTCAAAGTAAACACAAAGGTGAAAATCTGTGTAAGCTGAGTTGATAAGATGGAATTCTAAACTCAAGGTTGCATCTATTAAAGACAGTTTGCAATCAAATTATTTTCTCATACAAGATCTTTTTACTTGAGCGTTACGTCATCACTCTTAATCCTTGTCTACAGGAGGGCAAAAGTCCATTGCAAGATGGCTCATCCGACCACTCTGGGTGTGTGTTTTTGTGACCCAATCTTTAAACCCTTGATGGAGAAACATCACGCCGCTGCCCTTCGAAAGGCGGGAGGTGGAGGTGCAAGGTCGGGAAGAGGTGGACGAGGAAGAGGAAGAGGGCGTGGCCGAGGAAGGGGAGGGCAAGCCCAAGGACAAAATGGCCCAACTGGCAGCATATTTTGTATGATGCTGAATTAACAGTTGAAAATCTTTATAGAATTAGAACAAAACTCAGCTTTTCCTCTTTCAACTTCAAGCATTTTATAATATCTTTCCTTCTCATGTAGTTTGGTGTGTATCCTTTGTGACCTGCGCAACAGAGGAAGGCATAGACTGACATGGAAATCATATAGTTTTAGTGATAAAAGGAGATAAAATATTGTTTTCTCATTATATAAAGATCTGTACCGCTATTGATATATTTTGAATGAGCAAGCTTTGTGTAACACATATATGTGCAGTGGTATATACATATATAGAGAGAGATAGCAGTAGTTATCTGAATTCTTTAACAGTTCAGATTTGTTAATGGTTCTAATATGTGGTGATGTTAGTGTTCTTTTATAGAGACTCTTTATTGTTCATTGGGTTGACAGCTCTGTGGTTGGCTAGCTTAAGATGATAGACTAGCTCTGGTGTGCCATTGTTGTGTGTGTAAATATAAAGTACACATTGCTAGAATCATGTAAGTTTGTATTTTCCATTAATGATCGGTGGCATGGGTTTCTTGGTGTTGATGGAATGTGCATTTCTATAGAATCTCAACATGGCAATGTAATATTGTTTTTTCTTTCTGGAAATCCATTTTCCTTGGTTTTACTAAAGAACTAGATAGAGGATGCTTTTTCATAAAATGGATTAATTATGTTTTGATGTCTCTGGGTTTGCCACCAGTGAAAAAGTGATATTTACGTTACTAGGGATGATAATAATTTGTTGATCTAAAGTCTTGGGAAAGTTGTGAATAAATTAGATATATTGCATTTCAAATAGTTCGGAATTTTGTTTTTATAAATTTCCAGTTCCATCACAATTTAGGGACCAATTTATCATGGTAGTAGATTAAAGGATGTGTTCTCAGTGAGTTTGTTTTGTTTGTTTGTAATAGCAACTTGAATTTATTGATGGATAATTCAAGTAATGGCATGAGATTTCTTATAGATACTCACTTCGTATATGTGGCTTTTTTTTTCATTTATCGTTGCTATCCGCCCCTGTAATAAACTGCTGTCCTATGACATATTATCAAATATTGTCATGTTGTTTTAAGCATGCATATAACCAGTGTAATTTGAAAATGTTGGCGGGGGGGGGGGGGGGTGGATATATGAAAATTATAAAAGCATATAGGTCTACTACGTCAAATAAAATAAGCATGTTGATTATATACAATTGGTTTGTTTTCTGTTTTTCTCCCTGTATTGTCATCTTTCTATTTTTGTCCCGGTGAATACTTCAAGGCATCAGTAGCTACTGTTCTTATTATTCCAGTGCAAGAGATCTTATCTTATGTCACATGACATGCTTTTACATTGTCTTCTTCATCTCACCCAATGAGTCACATACACATGTTACATTGTTTTCTTCCACTTACACATTATGATAACATGATATACACATGTTACATTGTCTTCTTCCACTTACACATTATGATAACATGATATACACATGTTACATTGTCTTCTTCCACTTACACATTATGATAACATGATATACACATGTTACATTGTCTTCTTTTACACACACAATGAGTAACATGACATACACATGTTACATTGACACCTTCTACACACACATTATTAGTCACATGACATACACATGTTACATTGCCTTCTTCTACACACACATAATGAGTCACATGACATACACATGTTACATTGTCTTCTTCTACACACACGATGAGTAACATGATATACACATGTTACATCGTTTTCTTCTACACACACATAATGAGTAACATGACATACACATATTACATTGTCTTCTTCTACACACATAATGAGTAACATGATATACACATGTTACCTTATCTTCTTCCACTCACATAATGAGTCACATGATATACACATGTTACATTGTCTTCTTCTACACACATAATGAGTCACATGATATACACATGTTACATTGCCTTCTTCTACACACATAATGGGTAACATGATATATACCTGTTAAATTGTCTTCTTCCACTCACATACACATGTTACATTGTCTTCTTCTACACACATAATGAGTAACATGACATACACATATTACATTGACACCTTCTACACACACATTATGAGTCACATGACATACACATGTTACATTGTCTTCTTTTACACACATAATGAGTAACATGACGTACACATGTTTCATTGACTTCTTCTACACACACATTATCAGTAACATGATATACATATTATATTGTCTTCTTCTAAACACACATTATGAGTAACATGACATACACATGTTACATTGTCTTGTTCTTCACACACATAATGGGTAACATGACATATACATGTTACCTTTGACTTCTTCTACATACACATTATGAGTAACATGATATACACATGTTACATTGTTTTCTCCTACACACACATTATGAGTAACATCACATACATATGTTACATTGTCTTCTTCTACACACACGTAATGAGTAATATGACATACACACGTTACGTTGTCTTCTTCTACACACACATAATGAGTCACATAATATAGAAATGTTACGCTGTCTTCTTTCACTCACATAATGAGTCACATGATATACACATGTTACATTGTCTTCTTTTCACTCAGACAATGAGTCCCATAATATACACATTTTACATTGTCTAGTTTCACTCACATAATGAGTCACATGATATACACATTTTACATTGTCTTCTTTCACTCACACAATTAGTAACATGATATACACATGTTACATTGTCTTCTTTCACTCACACAATGAGTCACATGATATACACATGTTACTTTGTCTTCTTTCACTCACATAATGACTCACATGATATACACATGTTACATTGTCTTCTTTCAGTCACATAATGAGTCACATGATATACACATGTTACATTGTCTTCTTTCACTCACATAATGAATCACATGATATACACGTTTTACATTGTCTTCTTTCAGTCACATAATGAGTCACATGATATACACATGTTACATTGTCTTCTTTCACACACACAATGAGTCACATGATATACACATGTTACATTGTCTTCTTTCACTCACACAATGAGTAACATCATATAGACATGTTACATTGTCTTCTTTCACCTACACAATGAGTAACATGATATACACATTTTAAATTGTTTTCTTTCACTTACACAATGAGTAACATGATATACACATTTTAAATTGTTTTCTTTCACTCACACAATGAGTCACATGATATACACATGTTACATTGTCTTCTTTCACTCACACAATGAGTCACATGCTATACACACTTTAAATTGTTTTCTTTCACTCACACAATGAGTCACATTATATACACACTTTAAATTGTTTTCTTTCACTTACACAATGAGTCACATGATATACACACTTTAAATTGTTTTCTTTCACTTACACAATGAGTCACATGATATACACACTTTAAATTGTTTTCTTTCACTCACACAATGAGTCACATGATATACACACTTTAAATTGTTTTCTTTCACTTACACAATGAGTCACATGATATACACACTTTAAATTGTTTCTTTCACTTACACAATGAGTCACATGATATACACACTTTAAATTGTTTTCTTTTACTCACACAATGAGTCACATGATATACACACTTTAAATTGTTTTCTTTCACTTACACAATGAGTCACATGATATACACATGTTACATTGTCTTCTTTCACTCATACAATCAGTCACATGATATAGACATGTTATATTGTCTTCTTTCACTCATACAATGAGTCACATGATATACACATATTACATTGTCTTCTTTCACTCATACAATGAGTCACATGATATACACATATTACATTGTCTTCTCCCATTCACACAATGAGTCACATGATATACACATATTACATTGTCTTCTCCCATTCACACAATGAGTCACATGATATACACATATTACATTGTCTTCTCCCATTCACACAATGAGTCACATGATATACACATATTACATTGTCTTCTTTTACTCACACAATGAGTCACATGATATACACATATTACATTGTCTTCTCCTATTCACACAATGAGTCACATGATATACACATATTACATTGTCTTCTCCCATTCACACAATGAGTCACACACAATAGTACATATTTCATTGTCTTCTTTCACTCACAAATGAGTCACAAGGTTTACATATGTTACATTGTCTTCTTTTACTCACACAATGAGTAACATAATATACACACGTTACAATGTCTTCTTCTACACACAATGGTTCACAATATACACATGTTACATTGTCTTTATGATATATATACACATGTACAATGTCTTCTTCTACACACACAATGATATTATGTTCACTTCCATGATATACACATGTTACATTGTCTTCTTCTACACACACAATGATTCACTTGATATACACATGTTACATTGTCTTCTTTCACACAAATGATTCACTTGATATACACATGTTACATTGTCTTCTTCTACACACACTCAGTCACATGATATACATGCGTTTTTGTTACTTCTTCCACACACAATGAGTCACATGATATACATGTTACATTGTCTTCTTCCACACACACAATGAGTAACATTATATACACATGTTACATTGTCTTCTTTCACTGACAAATGAGTCACATGATATCGCATGTTACATTGTCTTCTTCCTCACACAATGAGTCACATGATATACACATGTTACATTATTTTCTTTCACTAACACAATGAGTAACATGATATACACATGTTACATTGTCTTCTTCCACAGACACAATGAGTCACATGATATACACATGTTACATTGTCTTCTTCCTCACACACAATGAGTCAGTCACATGATATACACATGTTACATTGTCTTCTTCCACAGACACAATGAGTCACATGATATACATATGTTACATTGTCTTCTTCCTCACACACAATGAGTCACATGATATACACATGTTACATTGTCTTCTTCCACACACAATGAGTCACATGATATACACATGTTACATTGTCTTCTTCCACTTACACAATGAGTCACATGATATACACATTTTACATTGTCTTCTTCCTCACACACAATGAGTCACATGATATACACATTTTACATTGTCTTCTTTCACTTACACAATGAGTCACATGACATACACATGTTACATTGTCTTCTTTCACTTACACAATGAGTCACATGACATACACATGTTACATTGTCTTCTTTCACTTACACAATGAGTCACATGACATACACATGTTACATTGTCTTCTTTCACTTACACAATGAGTCACATGACATACACATGTTACATTGTCTTCTTTCACTTACACAATGAGTCACATGACATACACATGTTACATTGTCTTCTTTCACTTACACAATGAGTCACATGACATACACATGTTACATTGTCTTCTTTCACTTACACAATGAGTCACATGACATACACATGTTACATTGTAAAAGTCTTCCACACACAATGAGTCACATGATATACATATGTTACATTGTTTTCTTCAACACACGCAATGAGTCACATGATATACACATATTACATTGTCTTCTTCTACACACACAATGAGTCACATGACATACACATGTTACATTGTCTTCTTCCACACACACAATGAGTCACATGATATGCACATTTTACATTGTCTTCTTCCACTTACACAATGAGTCACATGACATACACATGTTACATTGTCTTCTTCCACTCACACAATGAGTCACATGACATACACATGTTACATTGTCTTCTTCCACTCACACAATGAGTCACATGACATACACATGTTACATTGTCTTCTTCCACTCACACAATGAGTCACATGACATACACATGTTACATTGTCTTCTTCCACTCACACAATGAGTCACATGATATACACATATTACATTGTTTTCTTCCACTCACACAATGAGTCACATAATATTCACATGTTACATTGTCGTCTTCCACACACAACGAGTCATAGCATATACACATGTTACATTGTCTTCTTTCACTAACAAATGAGTCACATGATATACACATGTTACATTGTCTTCTTTCACTAACAAATGAGTCACATGATATACACATGTTACATTGTCTTCTTTCACTAACAAATGAGTCACATGATATACACATGTTACATTGTCTTCTTTCACTAACAAATGAGTCACGTGACATACACATGTTACATTGTCTTCTTTCACTAACAAATGAGTCACGTGACATACGCATATTACATTGTCTTCTTTTACTCACACAATGAGTCACATGATATACACATGTTACATTGTCTTCTTTCACTAACAAATGTGTAACATGACATACACATGTTACATTGTCTTCTTTTACTAACAAATGAGTCACATGATATACACATGTTATATTGTCTTCTTTCACTCACACAATGAGTAACATGAAATACACATGTTACATTGACTTCTTTCACTCACATAATGAGTAACATGACATACACATGTTACATTGACTTCTTTCACTCACATAATGAGTAACATGACATACACATGTTACATTGACTTCTTTCACTCACATAATGAGTAACATGACATACACATGTTACATTGACTTCTTTCACACAGAGAATGAGTAACATGACATACACATGTTACATTGACTTCTTTCACACAGAGAATGAGTAACATGACATACACATGTTACATTGACTTCTTTCACACAGAGAATGAGTAACATGATATACACATGTTACATTGACTTCTTTCACTCACACAATTAGTAACATGATATACACATGTTACATTGAAACTCTTTCACTCACATAATGAGTAACATGACATACACATGTTACGTTGTCTTCTTTCACTCACATAATGAGTGACATGACATACACATGTTACATTGACTTCTTTCACTCACATAATGAGTAACATGACATACATGTTACATTGACTTCTTTCACTCACATAATGAGTAACATGACATACACATGTTACGTTGTCTTCCCCACTAACACAATATTACACACTACTACTACTGCTACTGCTACTGCTACTGGTGCTGCTGCTGCTGGTGCTGCTGCTACTAGTACTACTGCTGCTGCTGCTGCTACTACTGCTGCTGCTGCTGCTGCTGCTGCTGCTGCTGCTGCTGCTGCTGCTGCTGCTGTTGCTGCTGTTGCTGCTGCTGCTGCTATTACTGCTGCTGCTGCTACTGCTGCTGCTGCTGCTGCTGCTGCTGCTACTACTACTACTACTGCTGCTACTACTACTACTACTACTACTGCTACAGTTTGCTACTTTTTCTGCTGTGCTTCCGCTGCTAATGCTGCTGCTGCTACTACTACTGCTACTACTGTTACTGCTGCTGCTGGTACTACTACAATTACTACTGTTGGTGCTTGTACTGGTGCTAATACTACTGCTGTTTCTGCTGCTGCAACTGCTGCTGCTGCTGCTGCTGCTGCTGCTGCTGCTGCTGCTGTTGCTGGCTGGCTGGCTGCTGCTGTTTACGTTGCTGCTGTTGGCTGCTGCTGCTGCTGCTGCTTCTGCTGCTGCTGCTGCTGCTGCTGCTGCTGCTGCTGCTGCTGCTGCTGCTGCTGCTGCTGCTGCCTGCTGCTGCTACTGCTGCTGCTGCTGCTGCTGCTGCTGCTGCTGCTGCTGCTACGGCTGCTGCTGCTGCTGTTGCTGTTGGCTATTGCTGCTGCTGCTGGCTGCTGCTGCTGGTGCTGCTGCTGCTGCTGCTGCTGCTGCTGCTGCTGCTGACTGCTGCTGCTGCTGCTGCTGCTGCTGCTGCCGCCACTACTGCTTCTCCCACTACTGGCTGCTGCTATTGCTGCTGCCGGTTAACGACTGCTTGTGCTAGTACTACTGTTATTGCTGCTGCTGCTGCTGCTGCTGCTGCTGCTGCTGTTACTGCACTGGCTACTACTTACTGCTGTTTGCTACTACTACTGTTGCTGCTCCTTTTTCTGCTGCAACTAATACTTTTACTGGGACTACTGCTACTACTTTATATTATGATTACTGCTGCTGCTGCTACTGCTGCTGCTGCTGCTGCTGCTGCTGCTGCTGCTGCTGCTACGACTGCCACTGCTGCTGCTGCTGCTGCTGCTGCTGCTGCTGCTACTGCTGCTGCTATTACTCATATGTTGCTACTGCAAACTATTGCTATTACTACTGCTACCACTAGAACTAATGCTGTCACCGCTGTTAATACTTTGCAGCAACTAAAGCTGTCGCAACGACAGCTTTACAAGACGAAAAGTAGGTAAACCGGTACACACACAAGAAAAAAGAATGGTAAAGCCGTACACACAAGAAAAAAGAAAGCTAAAGCCGTACACACACAAAAAGAAAAGAAGTACAGTAGGTAAAGCCATACACACACAAGAAAAAAGAAAGCTTAAGCCGTACAGACACAAAAAGAAAAGAAGTACAGTAGGTAAAGCCGTGCACACACAAGTACAAAAGAAGTATAGTAGGTAAAGCAATACACACACAAGTAGAAAAGAAGTATAGTAGGTAAAGCCCGTACACACACAAGAAGAAAGAAGTACAGTAGGTAAAGCCGTACACACACAAGTGAAAAGAAGTACAGTAGGTAAACCAACACAAGAAGAAAAGAAGTACAGTAGGTAAGCCGTACACACAAAGAAGAAAAAGAAGTACAGTAGGTAAAGCCGTACACACAAGAAGAAAAGAGTACAGTAGGTAAACCACACACACAAGAAGAAAGAAGTACAGTATGTAAAGCCGTTACACACAAGAAGAAAAGAAGTACAGTAGGTAAAGCCCGTACACACACAAGTAGAAAAGAAGTACAGTATGTAAAGCCGTACACACACAAGTAAAAAGAAGTACAGTAGGTAAAACCGTACACACACAGAAGAAAAGAAGTACAGTAGGTAAGAAGCCCCGTACACACACAAGAAAAAAAAAGTACAGTAAAGCCGTACACACACAAGAAAAAAGAAAACTAAAGCCGTACACACACAAAAAGAAAAACAAGTACAGTAGGTACAGTATGTAAAACACACACAAAGAAGAAAAGAACAGTATGTAAAGGTACACACACAAGTAGAAAAGAAGTACAGTAGGTAAAGCCGTATATACACAGAAGAAAAAAGTACAGTAAGTAAAGTCAGTATATACACAAGAAGAAAAGAAGTACGGTATGTAAAGTAACAGAAAAGAAGTACAGTATGTAAAGCCGTACAAACACAAGAAGAAAAGAAGTACAGTATGTAAAGCCGTACACACAAGTAGAAAAAAAGTACAGTAGGTAAAGCCGTGTATACACAGAAGAAAAAGTACAGTATGTAAAGGAGAAAAAGTCCGTATATACACAGAAGAAGAAAAGAAGTACAGTAGGTAAACCGTACATACACAAGAAAGAAGAAGCACAGTATGTAAAGCCATACACACACAAGAAAAAGAAGTACAGTAGGTAAAGCCGTACACACAAAAAAGAAAAAAAGTACAGTAGGTAAAGCCGTACACACAAGGAGAGAAGAAAAAAAAATCACAGTAGGTCAAGCCATACACACAAAAGGAAAGAAGTAAAAGTAGGTAAACCTGACACACACAAAAAAGAAAAAGTAGAAGTACACAGAAAAAGGAAAAAGTAAAGTAGATATAGATACACACAAAAGGAAAAAGTAAAGTAGGTAAAACCTGACACACACAAAAAGGTAAAAGTAAAGTAGATGAAGCCATACACAAAGGAAAAGTAAAGTAGGTAAAGCCATACACACAAAAGGAAAGAAGTAAAGTAGGTAAAGCCATACACAAAAGGAAAGAAGTAAAGTAGGTAAAGCCATACACACAAAAAGGAAAGAAGTAAAGTAGGTAAAGCCACACACACCAAAAGGAAAGAAACTGTAACACAGGAAGAAAAAAGTAGTAGAGTAAAAGCACACACACAAGAAGAAAAAAAGTAAATAGGTAAAACCATACACACAAAAAAAAAAAGTAAAGTAGATAAAGCCATACACACACAAAAGGAAAGAAGTAAAGTAGATAAAGCCATACACACACAGGAAGAAAGGTAAGAAGTAAAGTAAATGCCGTATACACAAAAAAGGAAAGAAGTAAAGTAGATAAAGCCATACACACAAAAAAAAGGGAAAAGTAAAGTAGATAAAGCCGTACACAAAAAAGGAAAGAAGTAAAGTAGATAAAGCCGTACACACAAGAAAAAAGAAGTACAGTAGGTAAACTGTACACACACAAGAAGAAAAGAAGTACAGTAGAGTAAACTGTACACACAAGAAGAAAAGTAAGGTAAAGTTACACACACAAGAAAAAAAAGTACAGTAGGTAAACTGTACACACACAGAAGAAAAAAGTACAACACACAAGAAGAAGAAAAGAAGTACAACCGTACACACACAAGAAAAAAAGAAGTACAGTAGGTAAACTGTACACACACAGGAAGAAAAGAAGTACAGTAAGTAAACTGTAACAAGAAGAAAAAGAAGTACAATAGGTAAACTGTACACACACAAGAAGAAAAAAGTACAGTAGGTAAAGCTGTACACACACAAGAAGAAAAGAAGTACAAAGGTAAAGCTGTACACACACAAGTAGAAAAGAAGTACAGTAGGTAAACTGTGCACACACAAGAAGAAAAAAGTACAGTAGGTAAACTGTACACACACAAGAAGAAAAAAGTAAAGTAGGTAAAAAGCCGTACACACACAAGTAGAAAAGAAGTACAGTAGGTAAACTGTACACACACAGAAGAAAAAAGTACAGTAGGTAAACTGTGCACACACAGGAAAAAAAGTAAAGTAGTAAACTGTAACAGTAGAAAAGAAGTACAGTAAGTAAACTGTTACACACACAAGTAGAAAAGAAGAAGGTAAACTGTACACACACAAGTAGGTAAACTGTACACACAGAAAGTAGAAAAGAAGTACAGTAAGTAAACTGAAAAAAAGTACAGTAAGTAAACTGTACACAAATGAAGTAAACTAAGTAAACTGTACACAGAAGTAGAAAAAAAGTACAGTAAGTAAACTGTACACACACAAATGAAAAGAAGTACAGTAGGTAAACTGTACACACACAGAACAGAAAAGAAGCACAGTAAGTAAACTGTACACACACAAGTAGAAAAAAGTACAGTAGGTAAACTGTACACACAAGTACAGTAATTAAACTGTAAGTAGAAAAAAGTACAGTAAGTAAAGCTGTACACACACAAGTAGAAAAAGTACAGTAATTAAACTGTACACACACAAGTAGAAAAAAGTACAGTAACACACAAGGAAAACAAGTACAGTAAAGCCGTACACACACAATAAGAAAAGAAGTACACTAGAAAGCCGTACACACACAAGAAGTACAGTAGGTAAAGCCGTAGACACACAAGTAGAAAAGAAGTAGAGTAGGTACAGCCGTACACACATAAGAAAAAATAGAAGTACGGTAGGTAAAGCTGTACACACGCTAGGAGAAGAAAGAAGTACTGTAGGTGAACCCGTACACACCCAGGAGAAAAAGAAATCGTATAGGTGAAGCCGTACACACAGAAGGAGAAAAGAAATCCTATAGGTGAAGCCGTACACACACAAGGAGAAAGAGAAATCCTATAGGTGAAGCCGTACACACACCTAGTGAAAAAGAAATGCTATAGGTGAAGCCGTACACACGCAAGGAGAAAAAGAAATGCTATAGGTGAAGCCGTACACACACAAGGAGAAAAAGAAATCCTATAGGTGAAGCCGTATACACACCTAGCGAAAAAGAAATGCTATAGGTGAAGCCGTACACACACAAGGAGAAAAGAAATCCTATAGGTGAAGCCGTACACACACCTAGAGAAAAAGAAATGCTATAGGTGAAGCCGTACACACGCAAGGAGAAAAGGAAATCCTATAGGTGAAGCCGTACACACACAAGGAGAAAAAGAAATGCTATAGGTGAAGCCGTACACACACAAGGAGAAAAAGAAATGCTATAGGTGAAGCCGTACACACGCAAGGAGAAAAAGAAATGCTATAGGTGAAGCCGTACACGCACAAGGAGAAAAAGAAATACTATAGGTGAAGCCGTACACACACAAGGAGAAAAGGAAAACCTGTAGGTGAAGCCGTACACACGCAAGGAGAAAAAAGAAATCCTATAGGTGAAGCCGTACACACACCTAGAGAAAAAAAATGCTACAGGTGAAGCCGTACACACACAATGAGAAAAAGAAATGCTATATGTGAAGCCGTACAGACATCTAGAGAAAAAGAAATGCTATAGGTGAAGCCGTACACACACGAGGAGAAAAAGAAATGCTATAGGTGAAGCCGTACACACAGAAGGAGAAAAGAAATGCTATAGGTGAATCCGTACACACGCAAGGAGAAAAGGAAATCCTATAGCTGAAGCCGCACACACCTAGAGAAAAATAAATGCTATAGGTGAAGCCGTACACACGCAAGGAGAAAAAGAAATCCTATAGGTGAAGCCGTACACACCTAAAGAAAAAGAAATGCTATAGGTGAAGCCGTACACACACCTAGTGAAAAAGAAATGCTATAGGTGAAGCCGTACACACGCAAGGAGAAAAAGAAATCCTATCGGTGAAGCCGTACACACGCAAGAAGAAAAAGAAATGCTATAGGTGAAGCCGTACACACAGAAGGTGAAAAGAAATGCTATAGGTGAAGCCGTACACACGCAAGGAGAAAAAGAAAATCCTATAGGTGAAGCGTACACACACAAGGAGAAAAGAAATGCTATAGGTGAAGCAGTACACACCTAGAGAAAAAGAAATGCTATAGGTGAAGCCATACACACGCAAGGAGAAAAATAAATGCTATAGGTGAAGCCGTACACACACAAGGAGAAAAGAAATCCTATAGGTGAAGCCGTACACACGCAAGGAGAAAAAGAAATCCTATAGGTGAAGCCATACACACACCTAGAGAAAAAAGAAATGCTATAGGTGACGCCATACACACACCTAGAAAAAAAAAAATGCTATAGATGAAGCCATACACACACCTCAAGAAAAAAGAAATGCTATAGGTGAAGCCGTACACACACCTCAAGAAAAGAAATGCTATAGGTGAAGCCGTACACACACAAGGAGAAAAAGAAATGCTATAGGTGAAGCCGTACACACACCTATAGAAAAATAAATGCTATAGGTCAAGCCGTACACACACCTAGAGAAAAGAAATGCTATAGGTGAAGCCATACACACACAAGGAGAAGAAAAATGCTATAGGTGAAGCCGTACACACACAAGGAGAAAAAGAAATGCTATAGGTGAAGCCGTACACACACAAGGAGAAAAAGAAATGCTATAGGTGAAGCCGTACACGCAAGGAGAAAAAGAAAGGCTATAGGTGAAGCCGTACACACCCTAGAGAAAAAGAAATGCTATAGGTGAAGCCGTACACACACCTACAGAAAAAGAAATGCTATAGGTGAAGCCGTACACACACCTAGAGAAAAGGAAATCCTATAGGTGAAGCCGTACACACCTAAATAAAAAGAAATGCTATAGGTGAAGCCGTACACACGCAAGGAGAAAAAGAAATGCTATAGGTGAAGCCGTACACACGCAAGGAGAAAAAGAAATCCTATCGGTGAAGCCGTACACACACACAAGGAGAAAAAAGAAATGCTATAGGTGAAGCCGTATACACACCTAGAGAAAAGATATCCTATCGGTGAAGCCGTATACACCTAGAGAAAAAGAAATCCTAGATGAAGCCGTACACACACACTAGAAAAACGAAATCCTATAGGTGAAGCCATACACACACCTAGAGAAAAAGAAATCCTATAGGTGAAGCCATACACACACCTACAGAAAAAGAAATCCTATAGGTGAAGCCACACACACACCTACAGAAAAAGAAATGCTATAGGTGAAGCCGTACACACCTAGAAAGGGAGAAAAGAAAATGCTATAGGTGAAGCCGTACACACACCTAGAGAAAAAAAAAATGCTATAGGTGAAGCCGTACACACACCTAGAGAAAAAGAAATGCTATAGGTGAAGCCGTACACACACCTAGATAAAAAGAAATGAAGCTATAGGTGAAATGTACACACACAAGGAGAAAAGAAATGCTATAGGTGAAGCCGTACACACACCTAGAGAAAAAAAAATGCTAATGAAGCCGAACTTGGTGAAGCCGTACACAAAGAAAAAAGAAATGCTATAGGTGAAGCCGTACACACACCTAGGAAAAAAAATGCTATAGGTGAAGCCGTACACACACCTAGGAGAAAAAGAAATCCTATAGGTGAAGCCGTACACACACCTACAGAAAAAAGAAATGCTATAGGTGAAGCCGTACACACACAAGGAGAAAAAGAAATGCTATAGGTGAAGCCGTACACACCTAGAGAAAAAGAAATGCTATTGGTGAAGCCGTACACACCTAGAGAAAAAGAAATGCTATAGGTGAAGCCGTACACACACAAGGAGAAAAAGAAATGCTATAGGTGAAGCCGTACACACACACAAGGAGAAAACGAAATGCTATAGGTGAAGCCGTACACACCCAAAGAAAAAGAAATGCTATAGGTGAAGCCGTACACACACCTAGAGAAAAAGCTATAGGTGAAGCCGTACACACACAAGGAGAAAAAGAAATGCTATAGGTGAAGCCGTACACACACAAGGAGAAAAAGAAATGCTATAGGTGAAGCCGTACACACACAAGAGAAAAAGAAATGCTATAGGTGAAGCCATACACACACCTAGAGAAAAAAAGAAATGCTATAGGTGAAGCCGTACACACACAAGGAGAAAAAGAAATGCTATAGGTGAAGCCGTACACACACAAAGAGAAAAATGCTATAGGTGAAGCCGTACACACAAGGACAAAAATAAATGCTATAGGTGAAGCCGTACACATGCAAGGAGAAAAGAAATGCTATAGGTGAAGCCGTACACACACCTAGAGAAAAACAAATGCTATAGGTGAAGCCGTACACACACCTAGAGAAAAAATAAATCCTAAAGGTGAAGCCGTACACACCTAAAGAAAAATAAATGCTATAGGTGAAGCCGTACACACCTAGTGAAAAAGAAATGCTATAGGTGAAGCCGTACATACACCTAGAGAAAAGAAATCCTATCGGTGAAGCCGTACACACCAAGAAAAAAGAAATGCTATAGGTGAAGCCGTACACACAGAAGGTCAAAAGAAATGCTATAGGTGAAGCCGTACACACACAAGGAGAAAAAGAAATCCTATAGGTGAAGCCGTAGACACACAAGGAGAAAAAGAAATGCTATAGGTGAAGCCGTACACACGCCTAGAGAAAAAGAAATGCTATAGGTGAAGCCGTACACACGCAAGGAGAAAAAGAAATCCTATAGGTGAAGCCTGACACAAGCAAGGAAAAAAGAAATCCTATAGGTGAAGCCACACACACACAAGAGAAAAAGAAATGCTATAGGTGAAGCAATACACACACCTAGAAAAAGAAATGCTATAGGTGAAGCCATACACACACCTAGAGAAAAGAAATGCTATAGGTGAAGCCGTACACACACCTCAAGAAAAAGAAATGCTATAGGTGAAGCTGTACACACACAAGGAGAAAAAGAAATGCTATAGGTGAAGCCGTACACACACCTAGAGAAAAAAGAAATGCTATAGGTGAAGCTGTACACACACACAAGGAGAAAAAAATGCTATAGGTGAAGCTATAGGAGAAAAGCCATACACACACACAAGGAGAAAAAGAAATGCTATAGGTGAAGCCGTACACACACAAGGAGAAAAAGAAATGCTATAGGTGAAGCCATACACACACCTAGAGAAAAAGAAATGCTATAGGTGAAGCCGTACACACACCTAGAGAAAAGAAATGCTATAGGTGAAGCTGTACACACACAAGGAGAAAGAAATGCTATAGGTGAAGCCGTACACACACCTAGAGAAAAAGAAATGCTATAGGTGAAGCTATACACACAAGGAGAAGAAGAAATGCTATAGGTGAAGCCGTACACACAAAGGAGAAAAAGAAATGCTATACGTGAAGCCGTACACACACACAAGGAGAAAAAGAAATGCTATAGGTGAAGCCATATACACACCTAGAGAAAAGATATCTATCGGTGAAGCCGTACACACACCTAGAGAAAAAAAGAAATGCTATAAATGAAGCCGTACACACACCTAGAGAAAAAGAATGCTATAGGTGAAGCCATACACACACCTAGAGAAAAAGAAATGCTATAGGTGAAGCCGTACACACCTAGAGAAAAAAAATGCTATAGGTGAAGCCGTACACACACAAGAGAAAAAGAAATGCTATAGGTGAAGCCATACACACACCAAGGAGAAAAAGAAATGCTATCGGTGAGCCATATGAAGCTATCACACACACCTAGAGAAAAAGAAATGCTATAGGTGAAGCCGTACACACACCTAGAGAAAAAGAAATCCTATAGGTGAAGCCGTACACACACCTAGAAAAAGAAATCCTATAGGTGAAGCCATACACACACCTAGAGAAAAAGAAATGCTATAGGTGAAGCCATACACACACCTAGAGAAAAGAAATGCTATAGGTGAAGCCTATACACACACCTAGAGAAAAGAAATGCTATAGGTGAAGCCGAACACACCTAGAGAAAAAGAAATGCTATAGGTGAAGCCGTACACACACAAGGAGAAAAGAAATGCTATAGGTGAAGCTGTACACACACCTAGGAGAAAAAGAAATGCTATAGGTGAAGCCGTACACACACCTAGATAAAAAGAAATGCTATAGGTGAAGCCATACACACACAAGGAGAAAAGAAATGCTATAGGTGAAGCCGTACACACACACCTAGAGAAAAAGAAATGCTATAGGTGAAGCCATACACACACCTAGAGAAAAAGAAATGCTATAGGTGAAGCCGTACACACACACTACAGAAAAAGAAATGCTCTATAGGTGAAGCCGTACACACACAAGGTGGAAAAGAAATGCTATAGGTGAAGCCGTACACACACCTAGAGAAAAAGAAATGCTATAGGTGAAGCCGTACACACACAAGGAGAAAAGAAAATGCTATAGGTGAAGCCGTAGACACACAAGGAGAAAAAGAAATGCTATAGGTGAAGCCGTACACACACCTAGAGAAAAAGAAATGCTATAGGTGAAGCCGTACACACACAAGGAGAAAAAGAAATGCTATAGGTGAAGCCGTACACACACTAGGAGAAAAAGAAATGCTATAGGTGAAGCCGTACACACACCTAGAAAAAATGCTATAGGTGAAGCCGTACACACACAAGGAGAAAAGAAATGCTATAGGTGAAGCCGTACACACACCTAGAGAAAAAGAAATCCTATAGGTGAAGCCGTACACACCTAGAGAAAAAGAAATGCTATAGGTGAAGCCGTACACACACAAGGAGAAAAAGAAATGCTATAGGTGAAGCCGTACACACACACAAGAGAAAAAGAAATGCTATAGGTGAAGCCGTATACACACCTAGAGAAAAAGAAATATGCTATAGGTGAAGCCGTACACACACAAGGAGAAAAAGAAATCCTATAGGTGAAGCCATACACACACCTAGAGAAAAAGAAATGCTATAGGTGAAGCCGTACACACCTACCTAGAGAAAAAAAGAAATGCTATAGGTGAAGCCGTACACACACCTAGATAAAAAGAAATGCTATAGGTGAAGCCGTACACACACCTAGAGAAAAAGAAATGCTATAGGTGAAGCCATACACACACCTAGAGAAAAGAAATGCTATAGGTGAAGCCATACACACACACAAGAGAAAAAGAAATGCTATAGGTTAAGCTGTACACACACCTAGAGAAAAAGAAATGCTATAGGTGAAGCCGTACACACACCTCAGATAAAAAGAAATGCTATAGGTGAAGCCATACACACACCTAGAGAAAAGGAAATGCTATAGGTGAAGCCGTACACACCTAGATAAAAAGAAATGCTATAGGTGGAACCGTAAACACACCTAGAGAAAAAAGAATTATTGTAGGTGAAGCCGTACACACACAAGGAGAAAAAGAAATCCTGTAGGTGAAGCCGTACACACGCAAGGAGAAAAAGAAATCGTATAGGTGAAGCCGTACACACACCTAGAGAAAAAAAATGCTATAGGTGAAGCCGTACACACACACCTCGAGAAAAAGAAATGCTATATGTGAAGCCGTACACACACCTAGAGAAAAAGAAATGCTATAGGTGAAGCCATACACACACCTAGAGAAAAAGAAATCCTACAGGTGAAGCCGTACACACACCTCAAGAAAAAGAAATGCTATAGGTGAAGCCATACACACACAAGGAGAAAAAGAAATGCTATAGGTGAAGCCGTACACACACGTAGAGAAAAAGAAATGCTATAGGTGAAGCCGTACACACACACCTAGAGAAAAAGAAATGCTATAGGTGAAGCCGTACACACACAAGGAGAAAAAGAAATGCTATAGGTGAAGCCGTACACACACACAAGGAGAAAACGAAATGCTATAGGTGAAGCCGTACACACCTAAAGAAAAACAAATGCTATAGGTGAAGCCGTACACACACCTAGAGAAAAGAAATGCTATAGGTGAAGCCGTACACACACAAGGAGAAAAAGAAATGCTATAGGTGAAGCCGTACACACACAAGGAGAAAAAGAAATGCTATAGGTGAAGCCGTACACACACACAAGGAGAAAAGAAATGCTATAGGTGAAGCTGTACACACACCTAGAGAAAACGAAATGCTATAAATGAAGCCGTACACACACAAGGAGAAAAAGAAATGCTATAGGTGAAGCTGTACACACACAGGAGAAAAAGAAATGCTATAGGTGAAGCCGTACACACGCAAGGAGAGAAAAAGAAATGCTGTAAGTGAAGCCGTACACACACCTCGAGAAAAAGAAATGCTATAGGTGAAGCCGTACACACACCTAGAGAAAAAGAAATGCTATAGGTGAAGCCGTACACACACCTAGAGAAAAAGAATTCTTCTAGGTGAAGCCGTACACACGCAAGGAGAAAAAGAAATCCTGTAGGTGAAACACACACAAGGAGAAAAAGAAATACCGTACACACACAAGGAGAAAAAGAAATCCTGTAGGTGAAACCGTACACACACAAGAAAAGAAAATACTGTAGGTGAAGCCATACACACACACGAAGAAAAAAGAAGTAAAGTATGTGAAGCCATACACGCAAGGAGAAAAAAGAAAGAAAGGAGAGAGATGAGAAAGTAGTTTGTTTCAAAGAGCCACTCTGTTCTTTCTTTTGAAGATAGCATTTAATGTTTGATTAGAATTATTATACAAATAGAAAAATACAGAAACAATGAAACAACTTAAATTCTAATGTCACATATTGGCTCATTACTTAGTTGTTGGTGAAACATGGTGAGGTTGAGGGCGGGATTAGTGGGATGGGGGACTGGAGAGGGTTATGTGGTTTGGGGGGGGGGGGGGAGGATGGCGGAGATAACCTAATGGTAGGTTGCAACCAGAGGAGGGATTATTGTGGTTCAGATAGTTGATTTTCTTGCGGAGTTTTCCTCCTAAGAGTTAGTTCAAACGGGGTACATCGACATTTAGCGCTCAAAAGAAACTTCCATGAGTACATTCACTTAGATGTAAGCTTTAAATCATATTGAACAGTATCTTTTCATTGCAACACAGTAAGTTTTTTTTTTCAAAGTTCACATATTGTTTTGTATGTTATACGTTCAAGTGTGGATTCATTTCCTCAATTTGTATTGAAATACATCAAGGTATGGTTCCAAGCGAGCATTCAATTTCTGAATTTCTATTGAAATACATAAAACTGTGGTGAAAGTGTGTATTCATTTCACAATGTTTAATGAGATACATAAAAATGTGGTGAAAGTGTGTATTCATTTCACAATGTTTAATGAGATACATAAGACTGTGGTGAAAGTGTGTATTCATTTCACAATGTTTAATGAGATAAATAAAACTGTGGTAAAAGTGTGTATTCATTTCCCAATGTTTAATGTGATACATAAAACTGTGGTGAAAGTGTGTATTCATTTCACAATGTTTAATGAGATACATAAAGCTGTGGCGCAAATCTGTATTCATTTCACAATGGATAATGACATACATAAAGATATGACGCAAGTGTGTATTCATTTCACAATGTTTAATGAGATACATAAAACTGTAGTGAAAGTGTGTATTCATTTCACAGTGTTTAGTGAGATATATAAAGTTGTGGTGAAGGTGTGTATTCATTTCACAATGTTTAATGAGATACATAAAACTGTGGTGAAAGTGTGTTTTCATTTCACAATGTTTAATGAGATATGTCAAGCTATGATGCAAGTGTGTATATATTTCACAATGTTTAATGAGATACATACAGCTGTGATGCAAGTGTGTATTCATGTCACAATGTTTAATGAGATACATAAAGCTATGGTGAAAGTGTGTATTCATTTCACAATGTTTAATGAAATACATAAAGCTGTGGTGAAAGTGTGTATTTATTTCACAATGTTTAATGAAAGACATAAAGCTGTGGTGAAGGTGTGTATTCATTTCACAATGTTTAATGAGATACATAAAGCTGTTCTGCAAATCTGTATTCATTTCATAATGTTTAATGTGATACATACAGCTATGATGCAAGTGTGTATTCATTTTATCATGTTTACTAAGATACATAAACATATGATGCAAGTGTGTATTCATTTCATAATATTTAATGAGATACATAAAGCTATGGTGCAAGTGTGTATTTATTTAACAATGTTTAATGAGATACATAAAGGTATGATGCAAGTGTGTATTCATTTTACAATGTTTAATGAGATACATAAAGCTGTGGTGCAAATCTGTATTCATTTCACAATGTTTAATGAGATACATAAAGCTATGATGAATGTGTGTGTTCATTTCACAATGTTTAATGAGATACATAAAGCTATGATGAAAGTGTGTATTCATTTCACAATGTTTAATGGGATACATAAAACTGGTGAAAGTGTGTATTCATTTCACAATGTTTAATGAGATACATAAAACTGTGGTGAAAGTTTGTATTTATTTCACAATGTTTAATGAGATACATGAATCTATGGTGAAAGTGTGTATTCATTTCAAAATGTTTAATGAGATACATGAAGCTATCATGCAAGTGTGTATTCATTTCACAATGTTTAAAGAGATACATAAAGCTGTGGTGCAAGTCTGTACTCATTTCAGAATGCTTAATGTGATAAATAGAGATGTGGTGAAAGTGTGTATTCATTTCAAAATATTTAATGACATACATCAAGCTATGATGCAAGTGTGTATTCATTTCACAATGTTTAAATGTGATACATAAAACTATGTTGAAAGTGTGTATTCGTTTCACAATGTTTAATGAGATACATAAAGCTGTGGTGCAAATCTGTATTCATTTCACAATGTTTAATGTGCTACATACAGCTATGATGCATGTGTGTATTCATTTCACAATGTTTAATGTGCTACATACAGCTATGATGCATGTGTGTATTTATTTCACAATGTTTAATGAGATACATGAATCTATGGTGAAAGTGTGTATTCATTTCAAAATGTTTAATGAGATACATAAAGCTATCATGCAAGTGTGTATTCATTTCACAATGTTTAAAGAGATCCATAAAGCTGTGGTGCAAGTCTGTACTCATTTCAGAATGCTTAATGTGATAAATAGAGATGTGGTGAAAGTGTGTATTCATTTCAAAATATTTAATGACATACATCAAGCTATGATGCAAGTGTGTATTCATTTCACAATGTTTAAATGTGATACATAAAACTATGTTGAAAGTGTGTATTCGTTTCACAATGTTTAATGAGATACATAAAGCCGTGGTGCAAATCTGTATTCATTTCACAATGTTTAATGTGCTACATACAGCTATGATGCATGTGTTTATTCATTTCACAATGTTTAATGTGATACATAAAGCTATGATGCAAGTGTGTATTCATTTCATCATGTTTAATGAGATACATAAAGCTATGGTGCAAGTGTGTATTCATTTCACAATGTTTAATGAGATAAATAAAACTGTGGTGCAAATGTGTATTCATTTCACAATGTTTAACGAGATACATAAAGCTGTGGTGCAAATCTGTATTCATTTCCCAATGTTTAACGAGATACATAAAACTAAGGTGAAAGTGTGTATTCATGTCACAATGTTTAATGAGATACACAAAACTGTGGTGAAAGTGTGTATTCAATTCACAATGTTTAATGAGATACATCAAGCTATGATGCAAGTATGTATTCAATTCACAATGTTTAATGAGATACATAAAGCTATGATGCAAGTGTTTATTCATTTCACAATGTTTAATGAGATACATAAAGCTATGATGCAAGTGTTTATTCATTTCAAAATGTTGAATGAGATACATAAAGCTATGATGCAAGTGTGTATTCAATTCAAAATGTTTAATGAGATACATAAAGCTATGATGCAAGTGTGTATTCAATTCACAATGTTTAATGAGATACATCAAGCTATGATGCAAGTGTGTATTCATTTCAAAATGTTTAATGAGATACACTAAGCTGTGGTGCAAGTGTGTATTCATTTCACAATGTTTAATGAGATACATCAAGGTATGATGCAAGTGTGTATACAATTCAAAATGTTTAATGAGATAAAAAAAAGCTATGATGGAAGTGTGTATTCATTTCAAAATGTTTAAAGAGATAAATAAAGCTATGATGCAAGTGTGTATTCATTTTACAATGTTTAATGAGATAAATAAAACTGTAGTGCAAATCTGTATTCATTTTACAATGTTTAATGAGATACATCAAGCTATGATGCAAGTGTATATTCATTTCACAATGTTTAATGAGATACATAAAACTATGATGCAAGTATGTATTCATTTCACAATGTTTAATGAGACACATAAAACTGTGGTGAAAGTGTATATTCATTTCACAATGTTTAATGAGATACATGAAACTGTGATACAAATGTATATTCATTTCACAATGTTTAATGTAATACATAAAACTGTGATGTAAATCTGTATTCATTTCATAGTGTTTAATGCGATACATAAAACTGTGTTGAAAGTGTGTATTCATTTCACAGTGTTTAGTGAGATATATAAAGTTGTGGTGAAGGTGTGTATTCATTTCACAATGTTTAATGAGATACATAAAACTGTGGTGAAAGTGTGTTTTCATTTCACAATGTTTAATGAGATATATCAAGCTATGATGCAAGTGTGTATATATTTCACAATGTTTAATGAGATACATACAGCTGTGATGCAAGTGTGTATTCATTTCACAATGTTTAATGAGATACATAAAGCTATGGTGAAAGTGTGTATTCATTTCACAATGTTTAATGAAATACATAAAGCTGTGGTGAAAGTGTGTATTTATTTCACAATGTTTAATGAAAGACATAAAGCTGTGGTGAAAGTGTGTATTCATTTCACAATGTTTAATGAGATACATAAAGCTGTTCTGCAAATCTGTATTCATTTCATAATGTTTAATGTGATACATACAGCTATGATGCAAGTGTGTATTCATTTTATCATGTTTACTAAGGTACATAAACATATGATGCAAGTGTGTATTCATTTCATAATATTTAATGAGATACATAAAGCTATGGTGCAAGTGTGTATTTATTTAACAATGTTTAATGAGATACATAAAGTTATGATGCAAGTGTGTATTCATTTTACAATGTTTAATGAGATACATAAAGCTGTGGTGCAAATCTGTATTCATTTCACAATGTTTAATGAGATACATAAAGCTATGATGAATGTGTGTGTTCATTTCACAATGTTTAATGAGATACATAAAGCTAAGCTATTTATTTCACAATGTTTAATGGGATACATAAAACTGTGAAAGTGTGTATTCATTTCACAATGTTTAATGAGATACATAAAACTGTGGTGAAATCTGTATTCATTTCACAATGTTTAATGAGATACATAAAACTGTGGTGAAAGTGTGTATTCATTTCAAAATGTTTAATGAGATACATAAAGCTATGGTGCAAGTGTGTTTATTTAAAATGTTTAATGAGAATTATGATGGAAGTGTGTATTCATTTTACAATAAATAAAGCTATGTTTAACAATGAATGATACATAAAACTGTGATAAATGTGTGTTCATTTTACAATGTTTAATGAGATACATAAGCTATGATGAAAGTGTGTATTCATTTCACAATGTTTAATGAGATAAAACTATGATGCTGTGGTGCAAAACTGTGTGTGTATTCATTTCACAATGTTTAATGAGATACATCAAGCTATGATGCAAGTGTGTATTCATTTCAAAATGTTTAATGAGATACAAAAAGTGTTTTCAACAATGAATGAGATACATCAAGGTATGATGCAAGTGTGTATACAATTCAAAATGTTTAATGAGAAGCTATGATGGAAGTGTGTATTCATTTCAAAATGTTTAAAGAGATAAATAAAGCTATGATGCAAGTGTGTATTCATTTTACAATGTTTAATGAGATAAATAAAACTGTAGTGCAAATCTGTATTCATTTTACAATGTTTAATGAGATACATCAAGCTATGATGCAAGTGTATATTCATTTCACAATGTTTAATGAGATACATAAAACTATGATGCAAGTATGTATTCATTTCACAATGTTTAATGAGACACATAAAACTGTGGTGAAAGTGTATATTCATTTCACAATGTTTAATGAGATACATGAAACTGTGATACAAATGTATATTCATTTCACAATGTTTAATGTAATACATAAAACTGTGATGTAAATCTGTATTCATTTCATAGTGTTTAATGCGATACATAAAACTGTGTTGAAAGTGTGTATTCATTTCACAGTGTTTAGTGAGATATATAAAGTTGTGGTGAAGGTGTGTATTCATTTCACAATGTTTAATGAGATACATAAAACTGTGGTGAAAGTGTGTTTTCATTTCACAATGTTTAATGAGATATATAAAGCTGAGATATATTTCACAATGTTTAATGAGATACATAAAGCTATGAAAGTGTGTATTCATTTATATATTTCACAATGTTTAATGAGATACATAAAAGCTGTGATGCAAGTGTGTATTCATTTCACAATGTTTAATGAGATACATAAAGCTATGGTGAAAGTGTGTATTTATTTCACAATGTTTAATGAAATACATAAAGCTGTGGTGAAAGTGTGTATTTATTTCACAATGTTTAATGAGATACATAAAGCTGTGGTGAAAGTGTGTATTCATTTCAAAATGCATAAAGCTGTTCTGCAAATCTGTATTCATTTCATAATGTTTAATGTGATACATAAAGCTATGATGCAAGTGTGTATTCATTTTATCATGTTTACTAAGATACATAAACATATGATGCAAGTGTGTATTCATTTCATAATATTTAATGAGATACATAAAGCTATGGTGCAAGTGTGTATTTATTTAACAATGTTTAATGAGATACATAAAGCTATGATGCAAGTGTGTATTCATTTTACAATGTTTAATGAGATACATAAAGCTGTGGTGCAAATCTGTATTCATTTCACAATGTTTAATGAGATACATAAAGCTATTTCACAATGATGAATGTGTGTGTTCATTTCACAATGTTTAATGAGATACATAAAGCTATGATGAAAGTGTGTATTCATTTCACAATGTTTAATGGGATACATAAAACTGTGGTGAAAGTGTGTATTCATTTCACAATGTTTAATGAGATACATAAAACTGTGGTGAAAGTTTGTATTTATTTCACAATGTTTAATGAGATACATGAATCTATGGTGAAAGTGTGTATTCATTTCAAAATGTTTAATGAGATACATAAAGCTATCATGCAAGTGTGTATTCATTTCACAATGTTTAAAGAGATACATAAAGCTGTGGTGCAAGTCTGTACTCATTTCAGAATGCTTAATATGATAAATAGAGATGTGGTGAAAGTGTGTATTCATTTCAAAATATTTAATGACATACATCAAGCTATGATGCAAGTGTGTATTCATTTCACAATGTTTAAATGTGATACATAAAACTATGTTGAAAGTGTGTATTCGTTTCACAATGTTTAATGAGATACATAAAGCTGTGGTGCAAATCTGTATTCATTTCACAATGTTTAATGTGCTACATACAGCTATGATGCATGTGTGTATTCATTTCACAATGTTTAATGTGATACATAAAGCTATTGTGCAAGTGTGTAATCATTTCACAATGTTTAATGAGATAAATAAAACTGTGGTGCAAATGTGTATTCATTTCACAATGTTTAACGAGATACATAAAGCTGTGGTGCAAATCTGTATTCATTTCCCAATGTTTAACGAGATACATAAAACTAAGGTGAAAGTGTGTATTCATGTCACAATGTTTAATGAGATACACAAAACTGTGATGAAAGTGTGTATTCAATTCACAATGTTTAATGAGATACATCAAGCTATGATGCAAGTATGTATTCAATTCACAATGTTTAATGAGATACATAAAGCTATGATGCAAGTGTTTATTCATTTCACAATGTTTAATGAGATACATAAAGCTATGATGCAAGTGCGTATTCATTTCAAAATGTTGAATGAGATACATAAAGCTATGATGCAAGTGTGTATTCAATTCAAAATGTTTAATGAGATACATAAAGCTATGATGCAAGTGTGTATTCAATTCACAATGGTTAATGAGATACACCAACTATGATGCAAGTGTGTATTCATTTCAAAATGTTTAATGAGATACATAAAGCTGTGGTGCAAGTGTGTATTCATTTCACAATGTTTAATGAGATACATCAAGCTATGATGCAAGTGTGTATACAATTCAAAATGTTTAATGAGATAAAAAAAGCTATGATGGAAGTGTGTATTCATTTCAAAATGTTTAAAGAGATAAATAAAGCTATGATGCAAGTGTGTATTCATTTTACAATGTTTAATGAGATAAATAAAACTGTAGTGGAAATCTGTATTCATTTTACAATGTTTAATGAGATACATCAAGCTATGATGCAAGTGTATATTCATTTCACAATGTTTAATGAGATACATAAAACTATGATGCAAGTGTGTATTCATTTCACAATGTTTAATGAGACACATAAAACTGTGGTGAAAGTGTATATTCATTTCACAATGTTTAATGAGATACATGAAACTGTGATACAAATGTATATTCATTTTCACAATGTTTAATGTAATACATAAAACTGTGATGCAAATCTGTATTCATTTCATAGTGTTTAATGATACATAAAACTGTGTTGAAAGTGTGTATTCATTTCACAATGTTTAATGAGATACATGAAGCTGTGGTGCAAATCTGTATTCATTTCACAATGTTTAATGAGATAAATAGAGCTGTGGTGCAAGTGTGAATTCATTTCACAATGTTTAATGAGATACATAAAGCTATGATGCAAGTGTGTATTCAATTCACAATGTTGAATGAGATACCTAATGCTATGATGTAAGTGTCTATTCATTTTACAATGTTTAATGAGACATATAACACTGTGGTGAAAGTGTATATTCATTTCACAATGTTTAATGAGATACATGCGGCTGTGATGAAAGTGTGTATTCATTTCACAATGTTTAATGCGATACATAAAACTGTGATGAAAGTGTGTATTCATTTCACAATGTTTAATGAGATACAAAAAGCTGTGGTGCAAATCTGTATTCATTTCACAATGTTTAATGATATACATAAAGCTGTGATGCAAAAATCTGTATTCATTTCACAATGTTTAATGAGATAAATAGAGCTGAGGTGCAAGTATGAATTTATTTCACAATGCTTAATGAGATACATAAAGATATGGGGAAAGTGTTTATTCGTTTCACAATGTTTAATGAGATACATAAAGCTATGATGCAAATGTGTATTCATTTAACAATATTTAATTAGATACATAAAACTGTGGTGCAAGTGTGTATTCATTTCACAATGTTTAATGAGATACATAAAATTTTTGTGAAAGTGTGTATTCTTTTCACAATGTTTAATGAGATACATCAAGCGCTGGTGAGAAGTCTGTATTCAATTCACAATGTTTAATGTGATACAAAAACTGTGATGAAAGTATGTATTCATTTCACAATGTTTAATAAGATACATAAAGCTGTGGTGAAATCTGTAATCATTTCCCAATGTTTTATGAGATACATAAAGCTTTAGTGCAAATCTATATTCATTTCAAAATGTTTAATGAGATACATAAAGCTATGATGCAAGTGTGTATTCATTTAACAATGTGTAATGTGATACATAAAGTTGTGAGGTAAGTGTGTACTCATTTCACAATGTTTAATAGATAAATAAAGATGTGGTGAAAGTGTGTGTATTCATTTAACAATGTTTGGTGAGATACATAAACCTGTGGTGAAAGGGGTGTATTCATTTCACAATGTTTAATGAGATACATAAAACTGTGATGCAAGTGTGTATTTATTCAACAATGTTTAATGAGATACATAAAGCTGTGATGCAAATGTATATTTATTTAACAATGTTTAATGTGCTACATACAGCTATGATGCAAGTGTGTATATTCATTTCACAATGTTTAATGAGATACATGAATCTAATGCAAGTGTGTGTAATCATTTCCCAATGTTTAATGAGATACATAAAACTGTGGTGCAAGTCTGTATTCATTTCACAATGTTTAACGAGATACATAAAGCTGTGAGTGCAAATCTGTATTCATTTCACAATGTTTAATGAGATACATGAATCTTTAATGCAAGTGTGTATTCATTTCACAATGTTTAATGAGATACATAAAACTGTGATGAAAGTCTGTATTCAATTCACAATGTTTAATGAGATAAATTGAGCTGTGATGCAAGTCTGTATTCATTTCACAATGTTTAATGAGATACATAAAACTATGAGAAAGTGTGTATTCATTTCACAATGTTTAATGAGATACATAAAACTGTTGTGAAAGTTTGTATTCATTTCACAATGTTTAATGAGATACATGAATCTATGATGCAAGTGTGTATTCATTTCAAAATGTTTAATGAGATACATAAAGCTATGATGCAAGTGTGTATTCATTTCACAATGTTTAATGAGATACACCAACTATGATGCAAGTCTGTATTCATTTCAAAATGTTTAATGAGATACATAAAGCTGTGGTGCAAGTGTGATATTTCATTAACAATGTTTAATGAGATACATAATACTGTTGTGCAAGTGTGTATTCATTTCAAAATGTTTAATGAGATACAAAGCTATGATGGAAGTGTGTATTCATTTCAAAATGTTTAAAGAGATAAATAAAACTATGATGCAAGTGTGTATTCATTTTACAATGTTTAATGAGATAAATAAAACTGTAGTGGAAATCTGTATTCATTTTTATTGTTTAATGAGATACATCAAGCTATGATGCAAGTCTATATTCATTTCACAATGTTTAATGAGATACATAAAACTATTGTGCAAGTGTAATCATTTCACAATGTTTAATGAGATAAATAAAACTGTGGTAAAGTGTATTCATTTTCACAATGTTTAATGAGATACATAAAACTGTGGTGCAAATCTGTATTCATTTCACAATGTTTAATGAATACATAAAACTGTGATGCAAATCTGTATTCATTTCATAGTGTTTAATGAGATACACACAAAACTGTGATGAAAGTGTGTATTTATTCAAATCAATGTTTAATGAGATACATAAAGCTGTGGTGAAAGTGTGTATTCATTTCACAATGTTTAATGAGATACATAAAGCTATGATGCAAGTGTTTATTCATTTCACAATGTTTAATGAGATACATAATCTTTAATGCAAGTGTTTTCATTTTTAAAATGTTTCATGAGATACATAACACTGTGGTGAAAGTGATATATTCATTTCACAATGTTTAATGAGATACATGCATAAGTGATTCATTTCACAATGTTTAATGTGTGTGGTTCAAGTGTGTATTCATTTCACAATGTTTAATGAGATACACCAACTGTGATGCAAATGTGTATTCATTTCACAATGTTTAATGATATACATAAAGCTATGATGCAAATGTGTATTCATTTCACAATGTTTAATGAGATACATAAAGCTATGATGCAAGTGTGAATTTATTTCACAATGTTTAATGAGATACATAAAGCTATGATGGAAGTGTGTATTCATTTCAAAATGTTTAATGAGATAAATAAAGCTATGATGCAAATGTGTATTCATTTAACAATGTTTAATTAGATACATAAAACTGTGGTGCAGTCTGTATTCATTTTACAATGTTTAATGAGATACATAAGCTTTTGTGAAAGTGTGTATTTATTTCACAATGTTTAATGAGATACATCAAGCTATGGTGAAAGTGTGTATTCAATTCACAATGTTTAATGTGACACATAAAACTGTGGTGAAAGTGTATATTCATTTCACAATGTTTAATGAGATACATGTAAACTGTTTTATGATACAAATCTATATTCATTTCACAATGTTTAATGAGATACATAAAACTGTGATGCAAATCTTTATATTCATTTCACAATGTTTAATGAGATACATAAAACTGTGATGAAAGTGTGTATTCATTTCACAATGTTTGGTGAGATACATAAACCTGTGGTGAAAGGGTGTATTCATTTCACAATGTTTAATGAGATACATAAAGCTGTGGTGCAAGTGTGAATTCATTTCAACAATGCTTAATGAGATACATAAAGCTATGATGCATGTGTGTATTCAGTTCACAATGTTTAATCAGATACATAAAGCTATGATGCATGTGTGTATTCAGTTCACAATGTTTAATCAGATAAATAAAGCTGTGATGCATGTGTGTATTCATTTCACAATGTGTAGTGTGATACACAAAGCTATGCTA
>JAXRKP010002268.1:32500-60475 GCA_037039925.1 Doris montereyensis | reverse complement strand
TAAGCCATGTATGACAAACACATAGATCTAAAGGACAACCATATAAGCCATGTATGACCAACACGTAGATCTAAAGGATGTCTATATAAGCCATGTATAGATCTAAAATGTCCATATAAGCCATAGATCTAAAGGATGTCTATATAAGCCATGTATAACCAACACATAGATCTAAAGGATGTCTATATAAGCCATGTTTAACCAACACGTAGATCTAAAGGATGTCTATATAAGCCATGTATGACCAACACATAGATCTAAAGGATGTCTATATAAGCCATGTATGACCAACACATAGATCTAAAGGATGTCTGTAAGCCATGTATGACCAACACATAGATCTAAAGGATGTCTATATAAGCCATGTATGACAAACACATAGATCTAAAGGATGTCTATATAAGCCATGTATGACCAACACATAGATCTAAAGGATGTCATGACATGTATGACCAACACATAGATCTAAAGGATGTCTATATAAGCCATGTATGACCAACACATAGATCTAAAGGATGTCTATATAAGCCATGTATGACCAACATGTAGATCTAAATGGATGTCTATATAAGCCATGTATCACAAACACATAGATCTAAAGGATGTCCATATAAGCCATGTATGAGCAACATGTAGATGATGTCCATATAAGCCATGTATGTAGATCTAAAGGACCAACATATAGATCTAAATAATGTCCATATAAGCCATGTATGACCAACATAGATCTAAATGTCAATAGGCCATGTATTACCAACATGTCTAAATGATGTCCATATGTCATGTATGACAAACACATAGATCTAAAGGATGTGTGTATGAGCCATGTATGACCAACACATAGATTTAAAGGATCCTAAATGTAGACAACACATAGATGTCTATGTCCATATAAGCCATGTATGACAAACACATAGATGTAAGGGATGTCTATATAAGCCATGTATGACCAACACATAGATCTAAAAGGATGTCTATATAAGCCATGTATGACAAACACATAGATCTAAAGGATGTCTATATAAGCCATGTATGACCAACATGTAGATCTAAATGTAGGATGTCTATATAAGCCATGTATGACAAACACATACATCTAAGCCATGGACAACCATATAAGCCATGTATGACAAACACATAGATCTAAAGGACAACCGTAGATATGCCCATATAGGCCATGTATGACCAACACATAGATCTAAAGGACAATCCATATAAGCCATGTATGACCAACACATAGATCTAAAGGATATATAAGCCATGTATGACCAAACATAGATAAAGGATCATATTATCCATGTATGACCAACACGTAGATCTAAATATGAGCCATGTATGACCAACACATAGATCTAAGGATGTCTATATGAGCCATGTATGACCAACACATAGATCTAAAGGATGTCTATATGAGCCATGTATGACATGTATGACCAACACATAGATCTAAAGGATGTCTATATGAGCCATGATCTAAAGGATGAGCCAAACACATAGATCTAAAGGATGTCTATATAAGCCATGTATGACTCAACACAACTAAAGGATGTCATATGTATGACCAACATAGATCTAAAGGATGTCTATATAAGCCATGTATGACCAACACGTAGATCTAAAGGATGTCCTATATGACAACCATAAAAGCCATGTATGACCAACAGGTAGATCTAAAGGATGTCTATATAAGCCATGTATCACCAACACATAGATCTAAAGGATGTCTATATAAGCCATGTATGACCAACACGTAGATCTAAAGGACATAAGCCATGTATGACCAACACGTAGATCTAAAGGATGTCCATATAAGCCATGTATCACCAACACGTAGATCTAAAGGATGTCCATATAAGCCATGTATCACCAACACGTAGATCTAAAGGATGTCTATAGATCTAAAGGAGCCATGTATGACGATCTAAATACATATATGATCTGAAGGATGTCTATATAAGCCATGTATGACAAACACATAGATCTAAATGGATGTCTATATAAGCCATGTATCACTAACACGTAGATCTAAAGGATGTCTATATAAGCCATGTATGACAAACACATAGATCTAAAGGACAACCACATAAGCCATGTATGACCAACACGTAGATCTAAAGGATGTCCATATAAGCCATGTATGACCAACACATAGATCTAAATGGATAGTCTAAAGGACAACCATATAAGCCATGTATGACCAACACATAGATCTAAAGGATGTCTGTATGAGCCATGTATGACCAACACATAGATCTAAAGGATGTCTGTATGACCAACACATAGATCTATCAACCAACACGTAGATCTAAAAGGATAAGTCTGTATGAGCCATGTATGACCAACATGTAGATCTAAAGGATGTCTATATAAGCCATGTATGACAAACACATAGATCTAAAGGATGTCTATAAGCCATGTATGATAAACACATATATCTAAAGGACAACCATATGAGCCATGTATGACCAACACGTAGATCTAAAGCATGTCTATATAAGCCATGTATGACCAACACATAGATCTAAAGGATGTCTATATAAGCCATGCATGACAAACACATAGATTTAAAGGATGTCTGCATGAGCCATGTATGACCAACACGTAGATCTAAAGGATGTCTATATAAGCCATGTCTGACAAACACATAGATCTAAAGGATGTCTATATAAGCCATGTATGACAAACACATAGATCTAAAGGATGTCTATATACAAGACATGTATGACAAACACATAGATCTAAAGGATGTCTATATAAGACATGTATGACCAACACATAGATTTAAGGATGTCTATATAAGCCATGTATGACAAACACATAGATCTAAAGGATGTCTATATAAGCCTGTATGACAAACACATAGATCTAAAAGGATGTCTATATGGGACATGTAGATCTAAAAGGATGTCTATATAAGCCATGTATGACCAACACATAGATCTAACGGATGTCTATATAAGCCATATCTAAAGGATGTCTGTATGAGCCATGTATGACCAACACATAGATCTAACGGATGTCTATATAAGCCATGTATGACAAACACATAGATCTAAGGACAACCATATGAGCCATGTGACCAACACTATATAAGCCATGTATGACCAACACGTAGATCTAAAGGATGTCTATATAAGCCATGTATGACAAACACGTAGATCTAAAGGATGTCTATATAAGCCATGTATGACCAACACGTAGATCTAAAGGATGTCTATATAAGTCAGATCAAACACATAGATCTAAAGGATGTCTATATAAGCCATGTGTATGACAAACACATAGATCTAAAGGATGTCAAGCCATGTGATGACAAACACATAGATCTAAAGGACAACCATATAAGCCATGTATGACCAACACGTAGATCTAAAGGATGTCTGTATAAGCCATGTATGACAAACACATAGATCATAAAGATCTATAAGAACAACACGTAGATCTAAAGGATGTCGATATAAGCCATGTATGACCAACACATAGATCTAAAAGGATGTCTATATAAGCCATGTATGACCAACACATAGATCTAAAGGATGTTTATATAAGCCATGTATGACCAACACATAGATCTAAAGGATGTCTATATAAGCCATGTTTGACCAACACGTAGATCTAAAGGATGTCTATATAAGCCATGTATGACCAACACATAGATCTAAAGGATGTCTATATAAGCCATGTATGACCAACTAAAGGATGTCTGTATATGTATCGTAGATCTAGGATGTCTATATAAGCCATGTATGACAAACACATAGATCTAAAGGATGTCTATATAAGCCATGTATGACCAACATGTAGATCTAAAGGATGTCTATATAAGCCATGTATGACAAACACATAGATCTAAGGATGTCTATATAAGCCATGTATGACCAACATGTAGATCTAAAGGATGTCTATATAAGCCATGTATGACAAACACATAGATCTAAAGGATGTCTGTATGAGCCATGTATGACCAACATGTAGATCTAAGGATGTCTGTACAAGCCATGTATGACAAACACATAGATCTAAAGGATGTCTGTATGAGCCATGTATGACCAACACGTAGATCTAAAGGATGTCTGTATAAGCCATGTATGACAAACACATAGATCTAAAGAATGTCTATATAAGCCATGTATGACCAACACATAGATCTAAAGGATGTCTATATATAAGCCATGTATGACAAACACATCATCTAAAGGATGTCTATATAAGCCATGTATGACCAAATATGCAGATCTAAAAGGATGTCTGTATGAGCCATGTATGACAAACACATACATCCAAAAGGACAACCATATAAGCCATGTATGACAAACACATAGATCTAAAGGACAACCATATGAGCCATGTATGACCAACACATAGATCTAAAAAGGACAACCATATAAGCCATGTATAACCAACACGTAGATCTAAATGATGTCCATATAAGCCATGTATGACCAACACGTAGATCTAAAGGATGTCCATATGAGCCATGTATCACCAACACGTAGATCTAAAGGATGTCCATATAAGCCATGTATGACCAACACGTAAAGATGTAAAGATGTCGTATAAACCATGTATAACCAACACGTAGATATAATGGACAACCATATGAGCCATGTGTTATAAGGATCAATAATCATATCTTGTACATATACTTAGTCATTACATAATGTTATTATATAAGCACTGTTGCCCATTTCCTGTTCCTCTTTACCACATTACCATGACTGAGCAGTTGGTCATGGAATAAATATGTTGAATCAATCCTAGACGCTCAGAGAACCCAGGCCAACCAGCCGAAAGTGGGCCACGGTGAATAGGAAGCCCAAGGCAGCAGACAATGCATAGTGCAGGTAGTGAGGAAAGTGAGAGACCGCGTCGTCTGCTTCATTAAAAACGATTGCTTTCGTTTTTTCTATCGATTGTTTACAAGTACTAGGCAACTGTTATTTGTTATTGTAATGAATATTGTTATTATCGTTATTATGATTATTATATTATTATAAATTATTTATAATTAATTTACACCATCTTGCACTTTCACAAGAACAACGAAAGTGTTTCTACTTTCACTGATGTAAACAAAATCTGTAGGCCACAATGTTAATTGAATTACAGAATAAGAATCACGGAGAGAGACAGAAATAATACAAAGAAACGCGTTGTGATAAATTACTTCTACTAGTAGTACTACACTGTTTGTTCGTTGAGATTTTACGGCATTATTGACACTGAACGGAAATTTCAGTGGCAGGGACTTTACTAAGAATGTAATGTAACACACAAAAATCAGAAGGAGCAAACCAAAACAGAGCATCCATACCCGACTCTTCCTGATAAATTGTCCTATTAAAGGAGCCTGGTTACAAACATAAAGAAAGTGTAATATAAGTATATAGGCCTATAACAAAACATTGAAACGTGTCAAAATTACTAGCACATGCCACAAAACATAGCAGGGTGGAAACATGCAGTTACAGAGTGTTGGTAAGTTGCAAACATTCCATTGCAATTTGCAAGCACAAATTCCGTTATTATCAGCATGAACTATACATACATTAAGTAGCCTATATTATAATATGCACTTACCCTGGATGCTAGGTGGTTCAGTTTCAGTGACTTGGTAAGGGGACGCGATATTAACAGGAAGACAATTTTGCCACCTTCCTGCGTTGTTGCTGCTGCATCTCGGCATTCTCCTGACAGCAGAACCGTTTTAAGAATATGTTGACAATACGGTACAAAGGTGGTGTTGCATGGATTAAGATCCAGGTGGTATAGGCGAGGAAATCCTTAAAAATGTTGACGAGCCTGGTACGACAACTGACTTCTGACGATCTTGTAAAGAAGACGTACGCAAAAAGCAAAAGCTGAAAAAGTCCCTCGGATGGGTAGGTAAGCCCTCCTCGGTCCCGGTTTTCTGTGTACCGCTTGATATCTTCAGATATCCACCCTGTGCCTCACTCAATTCTGGGTGCTTAAAAGTAATGTATCCGCCGATGTAAAGCAGTGCCATCTTTTCGTCGTTGGATACACTACTGGCAGCGTCAGGGATATCGTCCAGCATCAAGATTTCACTCTCAGTAAGTTTCTTGTGGCAGTGTGTACAGGCATGTTGGGCTTTCCTGTAGTCGATTTCAGGTTCATTCGCCAACATTAGCTTGGTGCGGTCTATGGCGTGTGTATGGCAGATGTCCTCCACAGTGATGTGATAATTGGATCCTGCTGACATGCGAAAGTGCCCGAAGTGCTTCTCGATGTCGTCTTGTTGAAAAAATCAATCGCAACCCACTGGTGATTGACATCCAAGTGGGTTGACAAGAAAAGACACACATCAACAAGGCATTTGCAGGTGAAGTGTAGAGCATCAGCTGTGTCCCTTGTGAGGCTTCGTATCCTCGAGGCTGAAGAAACCTTCATTTGAAGGGCCCGATCAGCCCACAATCGTAAGATTTGTATCTGGGGGCTATGGTCATTCATCACCACAGCTCTGTCTGGATCTCTGAGCCGTATACTCTGGACTGGAGACTTGGTGTTAAAGACCTTCCAGAGCTGCAGGACTTCCTCAAGGAACAGCCGTGCTTTTCCATGATGGGGTGGATGCTGTGGACGTCTTCAAGCAGCTGCAGTGGCTTCAGAGAAAACATCAAGCACTAGGGACACTTTCTGTTTCTCTATATTGCCAGGTGTGGGGAGGCTTTGTTAGGTCTGACAACTTGACGAGAGTACTTGTCTCTTGACTGTGCAGTTCACAAAGATCAGTCCATTTGCGAAGGATTCTTGTTCACAACCTTGACCTTGGGGGTAGAACTGAAGGGTCTGTGTCTTCTCAGTTACCCAGTTGTTCCTATGTTTTTAAGGAGATGCACAGTGTCATACAAAGAAAAAAGGGTCTTGATTCATTTGTGGAACTGTGCAATCCATGGTGTCTGTGGATTCTTCTTGGGGAACATTGAAAAAATGACTGGTTCACCTGTTTGTTATCATTTACAATTGCCAAGACTTTTGCCCAGAGGCTTCAACACAAGCTATCACCGCATTGACATGAGTGTACTGAAATTGGGCAGTGAGGGCATGGCAAGGAAGAAGTTTGGCGACAAATGTCTTGGCTCAAGCACTTTACCATGATACACAAAATGGTGTTGGCTTTCTTGTCTGCTGCATCCACTGCGTAGCCATAGACAGTCCACCACGATATGAAAGCGATGCTTTCAGATACACTTCATCCACAATGAGAATGCAATATCTGTTTCTCTCCTCAGGTGAGAGAAGTGGGATGTAAACAATGCATTGTCCGACGTATTCTTGGCAATGCTGGTAATTCTCTGTAACGTAGACACTGATGGTAACTGTAGAGATTCTCTAACGTCTAGGTACAGACAGCGTGATCTTGCATACCACGAAAATGCAAAGGATTAAATCTGCGACACTGTACAGTCGCCCATTTTTGGGTGAGTTCAAAAGCGAAATTTGTCGCATTAAAAAATCGACTTTTTACAAACTTTTCCATCGGTCCTGATGAATCTAAGCAATTCAGTGAGTTGACTTTCTCGACTAATCACTTTCAGGAAAGGATGGTAGACTCTTTGAATCGATTTATATGATTCAAATGAAATGGAACACCAGTAGAGGCACGAATGACTTGGAAATAAATAGAAAACTTTGGAACAGCACCTCGCCTCTCTTCACTGAAGAAAAAAAATACTGTGATAAATCCATATTAAAGGCAATGATCCCATATTTCTTGAGTATTGAAGAAAATCAGCATCAAATGTTTGAGGGTTGAAGATATCCCTTTCATTAAATGCATTTAGTTCATCAATGTCCACAGCACGGGATTCAGATGTGGATTTGGTAGTTGGTCGGGGCTTACTTTGGGATCCACTTGGTATACATGATTTAGGCACTTGGAAAATTGTTGGAGGCACTGCTGGACGAGGACATCTCCCACTTGTATGTTCCATTTGCACATTTTCAGGCTAATGCAGAGCACAGACACCCATAAACTCGGTAACATCTTCTGGCTTTAATTTATTAGGCAAACTCGCTACCCAAGCTTTGCGCTTCTCGGTGTCTTTAGGAAACTTGTATACTGTTGCCTTCTGATCACCAGGCTGGTTCCGATATCCAGATCTACAGTTATAGACAGAGCATTTCCTCCCCATATTTACTCAATCACAGACTGGACTGAAGTAGTGCTTGAGCTAAGATTAAGATCCACGTGTAGAGGCGAAAGCACAACACTAGACTAGATTGTGTACGTTGAGAAACAACAGAAAATAAAAATTAATAATCCATGATAATTCCAGCGGTTGCTCAATCCCACAGAAACACAGCCGTTTCAAATTTGAAATGGTCGTTGGTAATTCCACTACCAGTTGCTCAATCCGACACAATTTACAATAAGGGAAAGAAGCACTGACAACAGTCAAGATAAAATCCGTGATTAAATGATAAGAAAGTAGTATTGATGTATTTCAAGTCACATACGCAAAATTAATTCATTAAAAACGGTGTAGAAACTCAGAAAACAATGCATGAAACACTGAAGCCGGTCACTACACACAACAGACAATAAAACGAACTTCGCGCCGTGTAGAGCAAATGGATGGCCTCTCAGATTACCGCTTAATGAAAGGGCGTCGATACCAGGCAATTAAAATTAAACCATGGTAAAACTATAGAGCATCTACGTGACAGTTACAAAGAAAGGGTAAACGGATACATGGTGCCAGGCGAAACACACACGCAGTGCGTTGGGGGCAGCGAGTCCCCTAGAGTCTCCTTTTTACATTGCAGGCCAGTGTGGGCTCTTATTCGTGACGTCACTCAGTCGGCTCCATGGCATGAGAGTATAAGAACGTATATATCCAATAGTCGGGCAGATGAGAAAGGTGTCTATCGTCCCCCCCAGGATCCTTCCAAACCACTTTTAAAATACACTTATCTATATTTTACATTAGATTATTGATGTTCCCAGATTTAAAAATTGCACGTTCTTTTTCTAGACGGAGTTGAAAGCTTTCAATCCTGCAAGCGAAAAATTTAACGCGGTTCGCGGCTAAGCGAGCACCGGTCTGTGTTTACAAATTAAAAATTAGAAGTCTATTCATCAGTGATGGATTTAAATACTTTTTCGCATAATTTCATTATAAATGATTATTCACTGTTCTTAAATACATAGAACACCCGCTGGCGAAGCTCTATTTCAAGAATACAAGCTCATCTAAAACTAAAACAGTTAATTATGATTTACACACTACACTTAGATCTAGATCTAGACAAGTCATAAAATGTAGGTCGTGTTGTGACCTTGTTTTGGACAGACTGCTGTGTAGTCAGTCATCTCGGCTAAAATTAGCCATAACTGCTCTTTTTTATTGCATTATTTGTTTAGTATTTTATATTCATATAAAATGAAAACTATTATCTTAAAATAATGCAATCTGTGTTTATTTTAAAATGTGCATCTGCTTTTGGCACACAACGAAGCAGGCAACACAGAGATGTCGACGGATGGGGATTCCCATTTGCCTCGCACGGTGTAACGTTACGTTTTGCATGGAGAGTGTATTTGATTTGGTTAATAAGTCGTCTTGTTGGAAGTAAAGATAGACAGAATATGCCAGGATTTGGAGGCTTTGTCTCAGCTACCGGCGTGGTACCATCCTCAAAAACATAACTGTTGCATATTATCCCAGCATCACTGGAGCCAATAACAGAATACAATGTCGTAAAGAAGTATTGAGAAGAAGCCAAAGGCAACGCAAGAAGTGCAACAGAAATATACCATAATAACGTTTGATCTTGGTGTTGTAATGAAAGCCATGCCCATTATATGGAATGAATGTTTGAAAACCCAGAAGCACCTCAAGAATACAATAACCACATAATACTCATTGGACATTCCACGTTATTATGAATTATTTGAATATGATTGGGAAGAAGATGGCGGGTTCAGGATATTCCGAGATCATCCTTGAGGCAAATTTAGCCACGGCCGGGTGTTTGAAAGGCGTGATGTGTGGCAAACAGTTTAATAAATCAATCTGGTGTCTAAAGTTGTGTGTGAAGCGTTGGAGCGTCTTCTGCTAGATGCTTTCATTGAACAAAGGACTGAATCTGCTCTGACTCAGAAGTCTTCTCGAGTTTGATAACATTGATTAGTGATCCCTCAAATGTGAAATTGAAGGAAGTCATTGCTGATGAAAATGTTCAAAAAATATCTAAACAACTACATGGATTTTAAGGAAGTACGGAATGGAACACTTGGCAAAACTGCACAATTCTGGATCTCTTTCATGACTGTGGTGAAAATGTATTCATGTTGCTGTATGCTGTAAAAATTAACTTTGTCCCTGTCTACCATACTGCTTTGAGCGATGTGACACCACTATTCTTTAGCTTTGGAGGAATGAATTACTCTCGGTCTCTGACGTGGTTTGATATGTTTTTACTGAATATTGATTACTCACATCCATGTGCAATGGAGTTGATTAAAAAGGTGCAATCTCTGTTGCAAGGTCAATGATTCCAGGAAATAGGTGCGCGGTAGACAAAACCATCGAAGAAACATTCATGAAGTTTTCCAAAAGCAGCTGTGGAGCAGGTGGTGCTGGTGTTACAGGACTGTTGGAGCATTATGGAGCCTACCAAAGATGGGTCAAAACAACATCAGAGAGAGCGAAGTATTTTGAATCCACTCTTGAAATGTACGGTTTTCCGAACAGTGATGAGTCTAAACAAGGGAGGCATTATGAGCAGTCAAGGTCAGAAAAAAGTGAAAAGCTGCAGTTCAACGAACTGTTAGGGCAATTAGAGGTTTCCTTAATCCGTTTGCAATAGAGGATAAAAAGCCATCTGTATGTGCTTTCTTCTGGATCTCCACTCAGCTGATGTAGCAGATAATGTTTTGAGGGCCGGGCAAATCAGTTTGCACTGAAAGAGACAAATTTATTGATCCAAAGATTAAAATGTGCAGCTGAAGAACACAAAGACTTTTTCGACAGAGTAAAACAACTGAAGTTAAAAACAATGGAAAACACAAATAAAATAACAAAATTTACAAATTCAAAGGGGAAATTATTCAAATCAAAGAACAAAGTTTAGCTTTTCAGCTTTTAGTCAAGTCTCAATTGTTAGCAGAACCAATCAGCATTGAAGAAATGATGACATACTGCCTGACACCAGTCCCGCATTGCTTGGTACACTAGACGGGTTTATGGCCAAGACAAACAAAGCTACCGCAGTTCAGTTTGTTGCACGTGATGCACATGATTCTATTTATCCATCTTCAATCAGAGGCGAAACCATTTACATTGAAGATGGGAATACTGTATTTTATACACTAAGGAGTTGCAGCCAACGTTTGAGTTGATATGTTTACAGGTCCTTGACAGATTAGCAAAGAAGACGGACGTTATTTTTTCAACGGATTCGTATAAACGATATTCCATTAAAGCACAGGAAAGACTTCGTCGTGGAGTGAGTGAGAAGTTCATCATTGAAGGAATACACAGAGGAAATCTGCAGACTTCAAATTATTTCTTCAAAATGATGAAAACAAAAGTGCAATTTATCAATTTGATGGAACGCGTCTGGGGAGGGCAACGTGCCGCAAAAAGACTTCAGGGAAGAAATGTCTTCTTTGTCAATCAAGGTGTGGTTCATCAGATGGTATCTGAAGATGGTGAGACTGTGCAGCCCTTTAGAAATTCATGAATTGCGGTCAAACCAGGAAGAAAGTGACACCAGAATAATCCTGTACCTGAATCATGCCAAGGTAAATAAGTACAAACAGGCCGTCGTGTCCTCACCCGACAGTGATGTTTTTTCATCCCCCTACACCATGTACACCATTTGGCACCTCTGGTTGTTTTCTTTGACACAGGTTTTGGATCACACAAGTGCCTTTACAACATGTCTGAATTGGCTGAAGATCTTGGACAAGTACATTGTGCTGCTCTTTTAGGTCTCTGCTGCTTTACAGGAGAGGACTGCAATTGTGCTTTCCGAGGAAAAGGAAAGGTGATACCCATAAAGAAACTGGAGAAGAAACCTGTGTACAAAGAAGCTTTTGGAAAACTAGGCTGTTCATGGAATGTTCAGGATAACATCATTGACAAACTCGAAACGTTCGTCTGCTACATGTATGGGTTCCCCAGAATGAAAAGCGTTAATGCAGTAAGGGCCCTCATGTTGAAAAAGATGGTAGGAGAAACAAATCAACTATCAAAGTCCTCCAGAGTTGACCTTGCTCGGCTTCCGCCTTGCAGACAATCGCTAGTACCTCATATATTGCGTGTGAACTACCGTGTGCGTCAGTGGAAACTAGCAGATGTTGGGATATATGAGATGCCACCTGCAACAGACCATGGATGGATGACTGGAGAGATGGGGCTTTCAGAGCCGGTCTGGACACAAGACAAGATTCTTCCATCAAATCTTGAAGACCTTCTAGAAGCTGCAACTCAAACACAGTCAGATGACGACCACTCAGATGATGGAGGGACATGGGAAAATGATTCAGATCTGTCCCAGGTGGAGAACGAAGATGATTTGTATGAGCTACACTAAACTTGTAAACAGCTGATTTATTTACTACTTTTCAAAACTAACCGCTTTACTAACAAAAAGGAATTTTAAAGGCGATTAAGTTTCATTAGCCTATTACTACCGTTTACTATATGTCTGTGGTTAATCATTTTAGCTTCCTCATCAATTTAGGGTAATCATTCAAAAATGCGGTCAATTTTTAGATTTTTTACATTATCTTGTTTGCCAATCAACGGGTATTCATATAACCGACATAATTGAACTTATCTTGTTGAGACCTTTCATTTGATACCCTACTTGGGCATGTTTTCTCGCTTTAGACTTTTGATATTTTTCGTGTCAATTTTTAGACCGCATTTCATGTTTTATGCGCTGTAACTCCTAAAAGTGCAACTTTTAGTTTTGGGAACATCCAAAAATGAATTCAGGGATTCAAAATCTATGAAAATAAGTTAGTTTGGTAGGATCCTGGGGGGGGGGGGACGACGTTTAGTATATGTACCTCCTTTACTACAATCCATGCGTTCACGTCCTCAATCTATACAATCTAACAAAATAACACCATGTATGAACAACATGTAGATCTAAAGGACAACCATATGAGCCATGTATGACCAACACGTAGATCTAAAGGACAACCATAGGAGTCATGTATGACCAACACATAGATCTAAAGGACGACCATATGAGCCACGTATGACCAACACATAGATCTAAAGGACAACCATATGAGCCACGTCTGACCAACACATAGATCTAAAGGACAACCATATGAGCCACGTATGACCAACACATAGATCTAAAGGACAACCATATGAGCCACGTATGACCAACACGTAGATCTAAAGGACAACCATATGAGCCACGTATGACCAACACATAGATCTAAAGGACAACCATATGAGCCCACGTATGACCAACACATAGATCTAAAGGACAACCATATGAGTCATGTATGACCAACACATAGATCTAAAGGACAACCATATGAGCCACGTATGACCAACACGTAGATCTAAAGGATGTCTGTATGAGTATCCACATCCACACCTAAGGTGATCTCGGAGATTTTTGTAGCTATTTCAATTTTGCCTGGATTGCCCCGTAAACAGTCAAATGATCTTTTAAAATTGCACAGCGCGTTGTGATATACACAACTTGACCTCCTTTTTATCGTCCGTATCCATTGATTTAGTATATTAGTTGATATATAGGTAAAAGGTCATTGTCTGTATCCGATGGGACTAGATATCGCTGTACCTACTTGTAAATTTCAAATCGTGGATTCGATGACTCATTCATAGATACCTTGTCTTTACTGATAAGCCAATGCGGCATTGAATGTCCCCCTGAGTCGGCACACAGTTCCCGGTACGCCTGATCCGAAAATTGGCGTTAATTTGTTTCCACTCGTTCTCGACACGACAGAATCACATTTCTTAACACTGCTGACCGACCAAAGTCTCATATCTGGCCACGTATCTTGTGTCGATGTTGAAGCATGTTAATAGAATGATATACGAGTCTCATTCAGTGAATCTGTTTCGATGTATATTATTTACGTGCACAGCACGTACCCGTTGATCTTTTCCCACCGTCACGGTGATACCAGTCATAACTCCAGTGTTTGTTTTGCTGGAAGGAAGGGAAGCCAGGATTTTGTTCCTATATATAATATATAGTGGTGTGATAGTATATTAAATATATGATATATAGTGGTGTGATAGTATATTAAATATATGATATATAGTGGTGTGATAGTATATTAAATATATGATATATAGTGGTGTGATAGTATATTAAATATATGATATATAGTGGTGTGATAGTATATTAAATATATAATACATAGTGGTGTGATAGTATATTAAATATAATATGATATATAGTGGTGTGACAGTATATTAAATATATGATATATAGTGGTGTGATAGTATATTAAATATATGATATATAGTGGTGTGATAGTATATTAAATATATAATATATAGTGGTGTGATAGTATATTAAAAAAATATATAGTATATTAAATATATGATATATAGTGGTGTGATAGTATATTAAATATATGATATATAGTGGTGTGATAGTATATTAAATATATGATATATAGTGGTGTGATAGTATATTAAATATATGATATATATAGTGGTGTGATAGTATATTAAATATATAATACATAATTGGTGTGACAGTATATTAAATATATAATACACAGTATATTAAATATATAATACATAGTGGTGTGATAGTATATTAAATATATGATATATAGTGTGTGATAGTATATTAAATATATGATATATAGTGATGTGATAGTATATTAAATATATGATATATAGTGGTGATACAGCGTATTAGATAGATCTATACGGTGGTGATACAATATTTTTTGTATAATTTATAGTGATATTACAGTTACAGTACTTTAAGTATCATCTACAGTGGTGATACAGTATTTCAATTGTGTCTGATCACAACACTAAATAGCTTGTTTCGACAAGGTAAACGACCGTTCTCAAAATACTCCCGATAATCACCATCGATGTTATTATCATTATTATCATTTTTTAAATATTTTATGATTATTATTATTATTATTATTATTATTATTATTATTATTATTATTATTATTATTATTATTAGTAGTAGTAGTAGTAGTAGTAGTAGTAGTAGTAGTAGTAGTAGTAGTAGTAGTAGTAGTAGTAATAGTAGAAGTAGTAATTAAGTAGCAGTAGTAGTAGTAGTAGTAGTAGTAGTAGCTTAGTAGTAGTAATAGTAGTAGTAGTAGTAATAGTAGTAGTAGTAGTAGTAGTAGTAATATAAGTAGTAGTAGTAATGGTAGTAGTAGTAGTATCGAGAAGACAGCATTAGTAGTAGTAGTAGTAATTGGTAGTAGTAGTAAGGGTAATGTAAACCAATAATAACAGTATAATAGTAGTAGCACTAGTAGTAGTAATATTGCTGCATTATTATTAGTAGTAGTAGTAGTAGAAGTGATGATAGTATTAGTAGTAGTAGTAGTAGCAGTAGTAGTAGTAGTAGTATCAGTATAGTGGTAGTAGCAGTAGTAGTAGTAGTAGTAGCAGTAGTAGTAGCAGTAGTAGTATTAGTATTAGTAGTAGTAGTGGTAGTGGTAGCGGTAATGGTAGTGGTAGCGGTAGTGGTAGTGGTAGTGGTAGCAGTAGTTGTAGTGGTAGTGGTAGCGAGTGGTAATCAGTGGCAGTGGCAGTGGTAGTAGTAGTAGGAGGAGGAGGAGTAGCAGTAGTAGTAGCAGTAGCACAGTAGCAGTAGTAGTAGGAGTAATTTGTTGCGGGGGGGGGGGGGGGGTTGTTGGGTTTTTTTGGCTTTTGTGTTGGTTTTTGTTGTTTCATTTTTTTTTTACATTTTATTCATAAGATATAACGATGCTCAAATTTAATTTCATCAACACATCATGTGAAGACATTATTACAGTTATTCAAGTATGTATGGTGAAAATGAATACAAGATACATTAATTCTTCAAACTTTATCAACGCACTCTATGAAAATCAACTTGCTTTAAATAAATATATTCACAAATATTCAAATACAGGGCAAACAGAAAATGACATCCATTAGGATGAATTAGCAATAAAACTACAGTAAATTGATACTAATCTGAGAATTACAAAACATTATTAAGAGAATGTTAACTTGAAAATGTATGCGTATTATTGGCTATACAAATCATGGGCTCCAGAACTTATTTCGTGTCTGTCTTGCTCTTTATAGATTGTAAATCTAGGTTCAATGTTTTGAAGATCAATCTTTTAAGATGGGGTAGTAATGTCAGAATATTCTGCTCGTGGTATCCGTAGTCGCAATCCTCCATAATCCAGATCGTCTGGTCTTGCCAATTAAACAGATGTCGTTGTCGCATTTTCGCAATTAAACAGATGTCGTTGTCGCATTTTCGCAATTAAACAGATGTCGTTGTCGCATTTTCGCAATTAAACAGATGTCGTTGTCGCATTTTCGCAATTAAACAGATGTCGTTGTCGCATTTTCGCAATTAAACAAATGTCGTTGTCGCATTTTCGCATATGGGCTGTTGTCTTCGCCGTTCTTGACGATGAAATTTCTTATCCTTTGATTGGTAACGCAATACTCAATAATGAGATCATCAGTCTTTGCAAGAATAACATGTGTCGTTTGAAATATGTCTAACACAAGCTTTAAAAAGTCATTGTTGCTATCTGGCTGTGTAATATGCTTTCCTGTATCTTTCGTGATTTTGAAGATCTGGCCGCTTATTTTATCACAGTAAAGTTGCTTGACCATGTCAGCAAAGCGTGTGTGATTACTGTTACCACCTTGTTGGTTTTCCATGGATGAGTTTTCCTCACTTGTGCTTGAGCTTTCTTTGTCATACTCGGCCTCTCTGTCTGATGTGATCGATGTGTCAGAAGTGTGTAGATCTATCTTCTTCTCGATGTGCTTCCTATCTGTTGCTGTGTCGTCTAGGTCGTTTGATTTACTGATTTCATTTCCAAGTTTCAAACGGCTGTAAACGTGATGTGTTGTCATCGTATCATTTTCACTCTTCAATAAACATGATTTCCTTCGACACAGTAGCTAGAATAATATTTATGTCTTCGACAAAGTAGCTGTCACAATAGCTATGCCTTTGTCATAGTAGCTGGAACAATAGCTATGTCTTCAACACACTTGCTCGAACAATAGATATGTCTTTGTCACAGTAGCTGGAACAAAAAAGATATGTCTTCGACACAGTAGCTGGAACAATAGCTACGTCTTCCACACAGTACCTGGAACAAAAGCTACGTCTTCGACACAGTAGCTGGAACAATAGCTATGTCTTTGTCACAGCAGCTGGAACAATAGCTATGTCTTTGTCACAGTAGCTAGAACAATAGCTATGTCTTCGACACAGTAGCTGGAACAATAGATATGTCTTTGTCACAGTAGCTGGAACAATAGATATGCCTTCATCACAGTAGCTGGAACAATAGCTATGTCTTCGACACAGTAACTGTCACAATAGATATGTCTTCGTCACAGTAGCTGGAACAATAGCTATATCTTTGTCACAGTAGCTGGAACAATAGATATGTCTTCGACACAGTAGCTGCAACAAAAGCTACCTCTTCGATACTCTAGCTGTCACAATAGATATGTCTTCGTCACAGTAGCTGGAACAATAGATATGTCTTTGTCACAGTAGCTGGAACAATAGATATATCTTTGTCACAGTAGCGGGAACAATAGATATGCCTTCGTCACAGTAGCTGGAACAATAGATATGCCTTCGTCACAGTAGCTGGAACAAAAGATATGTCTTTGTCACAGTAGCTGGAACAATAGATATGCCTTCGTCACAGTAGCTGGAACAATAGATATGCCTTCGTCACAGTAGCTGGAACAATAGATATGCCTTCGTCACAGTAGCTGTCACAATAGATATGTCTTCGTCACAGTAGCTGGAACAATAGATATATCTTTGTCACAGTAGCGGGAACAATAGATATGCCTTCGTCACAGTAGCTGGAACAATAGATATGTCTTTGTCAGAGTAGCTGAAACAATAGATATGTCTTTGTCACAGTAGCTGAAACAATAGATATATCTTTGTCACAGTAGCTGAAACAATAGATATGTCTTTGTCACAGTAGCTGTCACAATAGATATGTCTTCGACACAGTAGCTGTCACAATAGATACGTCTTCGACACAGTAGCTGGAACAATAGCTATGTCTTTGTCATAGTAGCTAGAACAATAGATATGCCTTCGTCACAGTAGCTGGAACAATAGCTACGTCTTCGACACAGTAGCTGAAACAATAGCTATGTCTTCGACACACTAGCTGGAACAATAGCTATGTCTTTGTCACAGTAGCTGGAACAATAGCTATATCTTTGTCACAGTAGCTGGAACAATAGATATGTCTTTGTCACAGTAGCTGGATCAATAGCTATGTCTTCGACACAGTAGCTGTCACAATAGCTATGTCTTCGACACAGTAGCTAAAACAATAGCTACGTCTTCGACACAGGAGCTGGAACAATAGCTATGTCTTCGACACTGTAGCTGGAACAATAGATATGTCTTTGTCACAGTGGCTGGAACTGTAGCTATGTCTTCGATACAGTAGCTGTCACAATAGATACGTCTTCGACACAGTAGCTGTCACAATAGATACGTCTTCGACACAGTAGCTGGAACTGTAGCTATGTCTTCGTCACAGTAGCTGGAACTGTAGCTATGTCTTCGTCACAGTAGCTGGAACTGTAGCTATGTCTTCGTCATCCGTCGTTCTTCGTGGTCTGGCCTCCAGTCCTTCATCTTTAACAGTTCCATTAACAGCGTACTTCGATACGACATTGTAGACACTATTTTTGTCTTATTACACCAAACTGTTTTGCAGTTTCTAAAACCAAACATTATTTGCTTAACCCGTGTTTCAAATCATGTCACTGATAACATGATGTGTCGTGCCAGGTACAGCTGTTATCTTCGTTCTACGGGTGTATGTTCAACTGTGTACTCTTGTCATCAATCAGTCATGGTAATTCAAGCCTCCAGTCCTTCATCTTTAACAATTCCATTAACAGCGTACTTCTGATACGACATTAAATTTCTTTTGTCTTATTACACCAAGCTGTTTTGCAGTTTCTAAACTTAAATATTATTTGATTAGCCACGTGTTTCCAAATCGCTGTATCATCTTTGCTAATTAGCCAGTAATTGCCAGGTACAGCTGTTATAGGGTGGTAAATGTTCAAATATGTGGTTAACGACAGGTATGTTGTATAGGGGTGGTAAAGTCAACAGTGGTTAACGACAGGTACGTTGGTTAGGTAAAGCCAACAGTATTAACGACAGGAGGTTGTATAGGGTGGTAAAGTCAACAGTGGTTAACGACAATTACGTTGTATAGTCACAGTGGTTAACGACAGTACGTTGTATAGGTGTAGTGGTTAACGACAGGTACGTTGTATAGGGTGGTAAAGTCAACAGTGGTTAACGACAGGTACGTTGTATAGGGTGGTAAAGTAACAGTGGTTAACGACAGGTACGTTTGTATAGGTGGTAAAGTCAACAGTGGTTAACGACAGGTACGTTGTATAGGGGTAAAGTCAACAGTGGTAAAAGTCAACATGGTGGTAAAGTCAACAGATTAACGACAGGTACGTTGTATAGGGTGGTAAAGTCAACAGTGATTAACGACAGGTACGTTGTAAGGTGGTAAATAGGATTAAATTGGTACGTTGTATAGTAAAGTCAACAGTGATTAACGACAGGTGCGTTGTATAGGGTAAAGTCAACAGATTAACGACAGGTACGTTAGGGTAAAGTCAACAGTGGTTAACGACAGGTATGTTGTATAGGGTGTAAAGTCAACAGTGGTTAACGACAGGTATGTTGTATAGGTGGTAAAGTCAAAGACTTAACGACAGGTACGTTGTGTGAAAAGACCAATTGAAAAAATGTGTGAAAAGAATGTCATAATCAATGTAAATGGCAATGAAATTATTCAGAGGACACCAAAAGTTTGGCGTAGTTTCGATAACAAATTGTTAATGTCAAACTATATTAACTTGTTATGTAGAACTCTCTATTCAGAATTGAGCAGACTTAATTGATCAGAAAGTACGGTATCAAACACAGTTGTAACCACTCTTATTGTATCATTGGTTTTTTCAACAATGAACTACTGCAACGCCCTAGGCTCCTGAGCATGGTTAGGCCTCAATTTGGTGCACGCTTTCTTTCATGGCGAGGTGGTGGGTGCCGACGCAGAGGTCGCGGGTTCGATCCCCATGGTGGCCAGATTTATTTCGGTCTCTTCCTTTGTATTTGTCTAATCTTTGTTCCTATGGGGTTTCCACATTATCTGTTGTCATTTCCTTACTACCCTCGACCACTACCACGACCACCACCACGACCACGACCACTACCACGACCACTACCACGACCACCACCACGACCACTACCACGACCACTACCACGACCACCACCACGACCACTACCACGACCACTACCACGACCACCACCACGACCACGACCACGACCACGACCACGACCACGACCACGACCACGACCACCACCACGACCACGACCACGACCACCACCACGACCACGACCACGACCACGACCACGACCACGACCACTACCACGACCACTACCACTACCACAACCACCACCATTACCACTACCACGACCACCACCACGACCACGACCACGACCACGACCACTACCACGACCACGACCACGACCACGACCACTACCACGACCACGACCGCTACCGCTACTACTACTACTACTACTACTACTACTACTACCACCACTACTACTACTACTACTACTACTACTACTACTACTACTGCTGCTGCTACTACTACTACTACTACTACTACTACTACTACCACCACTACTACTACTACTAATACTACTATTACTACTACTACTACTACTGCTACTACTACTACTGCTACTACTACTACTTCTACTACTACCACCACTACTACTACTACTACTACTACTACTACTACTACTACTACTACTTCTACTACCACCACTACTACTACTACTACTACTACTACTACTACTACTACTGCTACTGCTACTACTACTACTACTACTACTACTACTACTACTATTACTATTACTACTACTACTACTACTACTACTACTACTACTACTACCATTACTGTCACTACTACTACTACTACTACTACTACTACTAATGACCACGGCCACGACCACTACCACGACCAATGACCGCTACCGCTACTACTACTACTACTACTACTACTACTACTACTACTACTACTACTACTACTACCACCACTACTACTACTACTACTACTACTACTACTACTACTACTACTACTGCTACTACTACTACTACTACTACTACTACTACTACTACCACCACTACCAATACTACAATACTACCATTACTACTACTACTACTACCACTGCTACTACTACTACTACTGCTACTACTACTACTTCACTACTACCACCACTACTACTACTACTACTACTACTACTACTACTACTACTACTTACCAACACTACTACCACTACTACTACTACTACTACTACTGCTACTGCTACTACTACTACTACTACTACTACTACTACTACTACTATTACTATTACTACTACTACTACTACTACTACTACTACTACTTCAACGTCCCCATTTTCAAGATCACAAACACGTCCGCATTGATATTCAGTTTCTACAAACAACGAGCAAAAGAACAATGTGACCCTGATTACTTACGTCAGCGATTACATGCTAACATGTCATTACTACAACGTAACTCTTTCCTACTACTACGACGTCGATCTAAACATGTCCGACTACCTGCGACGTCTGAGGCACTATGGTCTGGAGCCACCCGTCTACACGAGTTCAAGTCTACTACTATCGTTGACCCCATCATCTACGACGATTGTATCGATATCTACTACTACTACTAAAGATCGACGAAAATCATTTCTTGCTTAACTGTCCGGGTTGGTTCATCAGGCACAGATTGAACGTGAAAAACCGCGACTTCAAACAGTTTGAATAGCGAGTGCTATTTTGACGGCAAGGGAAAGAAGCAGGCCGAGTTTGACATGGTCATGTTTTTCCCAATGCCTTCCAAGATTTTGTCAGGCCATTGGGGCAGATCTGGGATACTGAGCTGGGAGTCGCTGTAGAAACGGATTTCCATGTAAGGCTTAGCGCATATTTCTTTCACTATCTTTTTGGTCTGACGTACACCGATCTGTTCCTCGTCATTAACGCAGACAATTCTCAAATTGTTTCTGTTCCCCATTTTCAAGATCACAAACATCCTCATTGATTTCAGTTTCTGGTCAAACAACGAGCAGAAGAATTATTGATCTGTTCCCATGTCAGCGACAAGCCTCTTATTACTGTACACAACAACAATTCTCTTATTAACTGTTCCAATTCGACGTCGATCCTCTTGATTATTACGTCTGAGGTACACCGACAATTCTCTTATTATCTGTTCCCATGTGACGTTCAATTCTCTTACATCGTTGTTCCCATGTCAGGTACGACAATTCTCTTATTATCCAAGTTCCCATGTTCAAAAGATACACCGACAATCCTCTTCTTCTGTCAACTGTCAGGTACACCGACAATTCTTATTATCACCATGAACACCGACAAACCTCTTATTATCAAACATCGTACAGACGAATGCTCTTTTTATCTGTTCCCATGTGAAGTACACCGACAATTCTCTTATTATCTGTTCCCATGTTACACCGACAATTCTCTTATTATCTGTTCCCATGTGAGGTACACCGACAATTCTCTTATTATCTGTTCCCATGTGAAGTACTACCGAGGTATCTGTTCCCGGTACACAATTCTCTTATTATCTTTCCCATGACAATTCTATTACACCGACAATTCTCTTATTATCTGTTCCCATGTGAGGTACACCGACAATCCTCTTATTATCTGTTCCCATGTGACGTACACCGACAATCCTCTTATTACTGTACATCGACAATTCTCTTATTATCTGTTCCCATGAGGTACACTGACAATTCTCTTATTATCTGTTACCATGTCAGGTACATCGACAATTCTCTTATTATCTGTTCCCATGTCAGGTACACCGACAATCCTCTTATTATATGTTTTCATGTAAGGTACAGCAATAATCCTCTCATTATCTTTTTCCATGTAAGACTTAGCAATAATCCTCATATTATCTGTTTCCATGTGAAGCTTAGCTTATTATCAGAATCTGTTTCTATGCAAGGCTTAGCAATATTCCTCTTTTAATCTGTTTCTATGTAACGCTTAGCAATATTCCTCTTTTTATCTGTTTCTATGGAACGCTTAGCAATATTCCTCTTTTTATCTCTTTCTATGTAAGGCATAGATAATCCTCTCATCATCTGTTTGCATGTAAGCTACAGCAATACTCCTCTTATCATCTGCTTCATGTAAGGTACAGCAATACTCCTCTTATCATCTGCTTCATGTAAGGTACAGCAATACTCCTCTTATCATCTGCTTCATGTAAGGTACAGCAATACCTCTTATCATCTGCTTCATGTAAGGTACAGCAATACTCCTCTTATCATCTGCTTCATGTAAGCTACAGCAATACTCCTCTTATCATCTGCTTCATGTAAGCTACAGCAATACTCCTGTCATTATCGTTTTCCTGTAAGACTTAGCGATAATCCTCTTATTATCTATTTCTATGTAACGCTTAGCAATATTCCTTTGTTATATGCTTCATGTAAGGTATAGCGATAATCCTCTCATCATCTGCTTCATGTAAGGTACAGCAATACTCCTCTTATCACCTGCTTCATGTAAGGGTACAGCAACACTCCTCTTATCATCTGCTTCATGTAAGCTACAGCAATACTCCTCTTATCATCTGCTTCATGTAAGCTACAGCAATACTCCTCTTATCATCTGCTTCATGTAAGGTACAGCAATACTCCTGTCATTATCGTTTTCCATGTAAGACTTAGCGATAATCCTCTTATTATCTATTTCTATGTAACGCTTAGCAATATTCCTCTTTTTATATGATTCTATGTAAGGCATAGCGGTAATCCTTTTCATCATCTGTTTCCATGTAAGGTACAGCTATAATCTCTTCTTATCTGTTTCCATGTAAGGCTAGCGATACTCCTCTCTTATTATTTATTTCTGATGTCAGGTACAGCGATAATCCTCTTTATTATATGTTTCTATGTAAGATACGAGATAACTTTTTCATTATTTGTTTCCATGTAAATTATAAAGAAAACATTCTTATCATCAGTTTCAATTGATGGTACAGCGATAATCCTCTTATTATATGTTTCCCATGTAAGGCTTAGAAATAATCATTTTAATATCTGTCTCCATTTAAGGTACAACGATAATCCTCTGATCATCTGTTTCCATGTAAGGTACAGATATTCCTCTTATCATTTGTTTCCATATAAGTTACAGAGATAATCATCTTATCATCTCTTTCCATGTAAGGTACAGAGATAATCCTCTTATCATCTCTTTCCATGTAAGGTACAGAGATAATCCTCTTATCATCTCTTTCCATGTAAGATACAGCGATAATCCTCTTATCATCTCTTTCCATGTAAGATACAGCGATAATCCTCTTATCATCTCTTTCCATGTAAGGTACAGAGATAATCCTCTTATATCATATCTTTCCATGTAAGGTACAGAGATAATCCTCTTATCATCTCTTTCAATGTAAGGTACAGAGATAATCCTCTTATCATCTCTTTCAATGTAAGGTACAGAGATAACCCTCGGTATCATCTCTTCCATGTAAGGTACAGAGATAACCCTCGTATCATCTCTTTCCATGTAAGGTACAGAGATAATCCTCTTATCATCTCTTTCCATGTATCTCTTCCATGTAGGTACAGAGATATTCTTCTTATTATCTCTTTCCATGTAGGTACAGTGATATTCCTCTTATCATCTGTTCCATGTAAGGTACAGAGATAATCGTCTTATTATCATTTTCCTGGAAGGTACAGCGATAATCGTCTTATTATCAGTTTCCATGCGAGGTACAGAGATAATCGTCTTATTATCAGTTTTCATGCGAGGTACAGAGATAATCGTCTTATTATCAGTTTTCATGAGGTACAGAGATAATCGTCTTATTATCAGTTTTCATGGAGGTACAGAGATAATCGTCTTATCATCAGTTTCCATGTAAAAGGTACTTCTAAAATCCTGTTATCACCTGTTTCCATGAAGTAAGGCACAGCGATGATCCTCTTATTATCTGTTTCCATATAGGGACAGATATGATCTTCTTATTATCAATATCCTGTTATCATCCGCTTTCATGTAAGGTATAGCGATACTTCTCTTTTCATCTGTTGCCATGTAAGGGACAGAAATAATGTTTTTATCATCTGTTTCCATGCAAGCTACAACAGTAATGCTCTTATTATCTGTTTACATGCAAGGTACAGAGATAATTCTCTTATCATCTGTATCCATGCAAGGCTTAGTAATAATCCTCTTATCATCTGTTCCATGTTAAGTATATACATAATTCTCTTATTCTGTGTTATGTAAGGCTTAGCGATAATCCTCTTATTATCTGTTTCCATGTAAGGTACAGAGATAACTCTTATCATCTGTTTCCATGTAAGGCTTAGCGATTATCCTCTTATCATTTGTTTCCATGTAAGGCATAGCGATGATCCTTATCATCTGTTTCCATATAAGGCTTAGAAAAAATCCTGTTTATTATATATTTCCATGTAAAGCATCGCGACAAACCTCTTATTATCTGTTTCCATATACGATACAGTGATAATCCTCTTATTATCTGTTTCCATATACGATACAGTGATAATCCTCTTATTATCTGTTTCCATATACGATACAGTGATAATCCTCTTATTATCTGTTTCCATGTACGGTACAGTGATAATCCTCTCTTATTATCTGTTTCTTATGTACGATACAGTGATAATCCTCTTATTATCTGTTTCTATGTACGGTACAGTGATAATCCTCTTATTATCTGTTTCTATATACGGTACAGTGATAATCCTCTGTTTCCATTATCAGTGATTTCTTATTATCTGTTTCTATATACGATACAGTGATAATCCTCTTATTATCTGTTTCATATACGGTACAGTGATAATCCTCTTATTATCTGTTTCTACGATACAGTGATAATCCTCTTATTATCTGTTTCTTTATGTACGGTACAGTGATAATCCTCTTATTATCTGTTTCTATATACGGTACAGTGATAATCCTCTTATTATCTGTTTCCATGTACGATACAGTGATAATCCTCTTATTATCTGTTTCTATATACGGTACAGTGATAATCCTCTTATTATCTGTTTCTATATACGGTACAGTGATAATCCTCTTATTATCTGTTTCCATATACGGTACAGTGATAATCCTCTTATTATCTGTTTCTATGTACGGTACAGTGATAATCCTCTTATTATCTGTTTCTATGATAATCTTTATATACGATACAGTGATAATCCTCTTATTATCTGTTTCTATGATGGTACAGTGATAATCCTCTTATTATCTGTTTCTATGTAATGTACAGTGATAATCCTCTTATTATCTGTTTCCATGGACGGTACAGCGATAATCCTCTTATTATCTGTTTCTATGGTACAGTGATAATCCTTTATCTGTTTCTATATACGATACAGTGATAATCTCTTATCATCTGTTTCCATGTGTAAGATTTAGCAATAACGATATCCTATTATCTGTTTCCATGTAAGGTATAGCGACAATACTCTTACCATTTGTGTCCATGTAAGGCTTAGTGATACAATAATCGTCCTATTATCTGTTTCCATGTAAGGCATAGCGACAATCCTTACCATTTGTGTCCATGTAAGGCTTAGTGATAATTCTCTATTATCTGTTTCCATGTATATCCTCTTACCATCCATAATCATCTCAGTCTCCTATTATCTGTTTCCTCTTATATCCTCTTATCATCATAATCTCTCTCTCTCTCTCTCTCTCTCTCTCTCTCTCTCTCTCTCTCTCTCTCTCTCTCTCTCTCTCTCTCTCTCTCTCTCTCTCTCTCTCTCTCTCTCTCTCTCTCTCTCTCTCTCTCTCTCTCTCTCTCTCTCTCTCTCTCTCTCTCTCTCTCTCTCTCTCTCTCTCTCTCTCTCTCTCTCTCTCTCTCTCTCTCTCTCCTAGAGAGAGAGAGAGATAGAGGAGAGAGACGTGGATGGGAGGAGAGAGGAAGATAGTGAGATAGAGACCGACAGACAGACAGACAGACTAGCAGACAGACAGACAGAGACAGACAGACAGACAGACAGACAGATAGACAGACAAGCAGACAGACAGACAAATAGACAGACAGACAGAGACAGACGGACAGAATGGGAGACAGTGACAGACAGGGGGGGGCAGGATGAGTGTCCGGATTAATTTATTTACGTATCTGCGTATGTATGTATGTATGTATGCATGTATGTATGTATGCATGTATGTATGTATGTATGTATGTATGTATGTATGTATGTATGCATGCATGCATGTATGTATGTATGTATGTATGTATGTATGTATGTATGTATGTATGTATGTATGTATGTATGCATGCAGGTATGTAGGTATGTATGTGTACATGCATAATATGTTTATACGTATGTATGTATGTATGCATGTGGGTATGTATATTATTATGTATGTGAGTATGTATGTATGTATGTATGTGTGTATGTATGTATGTCTGTTGTTGTTTTGTAGCATGTATGTTGTTGTTTGTATGTATGTATGTATGTATGTATGTATGTATGTATGTATGTATGTATGTATGTATGTATGTATGTATGTATGTATGCGTGTGTGTATATATTTATGTATTATGAATGTGTCTATGTATGTAGTATGTA
>JAXRKP010002268.1:2500-27500 GCA_037039925.1 Doris montereyensis | reverse complement strand
GGTCTTTTACCTTAGGCTTTAGCACTGTATACTGATTTAGCTATTCTATTGTCATTTATTCAGTCTACATGCCCAAACTATCTCAATTGATTTGTTTCTATCTTAGGTTTTATGCCATCTGCTTTGGTTTTATCTCTTATTGTTGTATTTCTGATTTTGTCTCTTTTAGTTTTAGTTTTCCCTACTACTCTTCTTAGATATTTCATTTCAGCTGCCTGTACTCTACTGTATTCTCTACTGTCTAAGGTCCAGGTTTCGCTGCCATAGAGGAGAGTAGGACAATAAACTGTATTGTATACTGCCATTTTGGTTTTTGGTGACAATTCTTGCTTACCTACAAATGCCTTTCCTAGATGGTTATATATTGCACTTGCCTTTTTGATGCTCTAGCTGATTTCTTCTCTTAGTTTTCCCTCCGAGTTAATCATTACTCCTAGGTAATTGTAGCTTTGAACTTGTTCTAAATTCTCCCTGCCGAATTTAAGATTTTGTGTTTTAGCTTCTCTAGTTACTAGCATTGTTTTGGTTTTCTTTGCATTTAATCTCATTCCTCTTTTATTTAATTCATTGTTCATAATATTGATAGTCGGCTGAAGTAAACTTTCTGATTTTCCAAACAGAACAAAATCATCGGCAAATGAAAGCATTGATACATTTACTGGTTTGAGCTTCCACATACCTACATTCATTTTTTTTCATTTTGAGGATGCCTTTGCGACTGAATCCATAAACGTGATAAATAAAAGAGGACTTAGGATACAACCCTGTCGTACCCGTATATCTACATCAAATTCTGCAGATATGTTTCCAGCTACTCTCACTGCACATGTTGGTTTATTGTAAAGATTTTAATGGCTTCTACTAAATTTTGCTCTACATTGTGTTCTTTTAAGGAATGCCATAGTTCGTCCCTCCTCACAATGTCAAATGCCCTCAAGGAATTTTTTTTATTATTTGCCTAATTGTAAATTTGTGGTCTTGTACACTTCTTCCTGGTCTAAATCCGCTCTGATGCTCTTCAATTTGATCCTCCACTATTTTCCTTAGTCTCATTTCCAGTATCCTGGCATATACTTTACCTGGAACGTTAAGTAGTGATATCCCTCTATAGTTTGAGCATTCCATAGTTGATCTTTTCTTATATATTGGTACTACCGTTCCCTTTTTCCAGTCGTCTGGTACCTGTTTGGACTTCTATGCTTGTTGGCATATTGCATAAAGTAGTTTGTCTGCCTCTCTCCCTTGGTTTTTAATCATTTCTGGATAAACTTGATCTGCTCCTAATTTCAATTTTTTTGTATAGCTGTTTGGATTTCTTCCATTGATATATCTACATCTTCAGCTGTCTCCTCTGGATTGCTTGTTACTCTTACTAATTGATCTTTACTCCTTGTTCCATACGTTCTGGACGGATTATGCAATTGGTGGAAAAGCTTTCTCTATGTTTCCATGATTTCGCTGTCTTTCATTATTTCTCCTTCGGCATTCTTCATTTGTCGTATTGGGCATGCTTTGTTTTTTTTGTCATGCTCTTCATTGCCCCCAGAACAGCTTTTGATTTCCTTGATAGCTTTCTTGAAGTCTTTGTCCAAACTCTTCCCATTGTTTCTGTTTTGCTTTCCTCACTTCCTCTTTGGCGATACTTCTTTTATTCACGTAATCTATCCTATCCTCTGGTCTTTTTGTTTGCAAGTATTTCTTCCAGGCGTCCTTCTTTTTTTATCTTAGTCTTGAAATTCTAATTCCACCATGCTGTTCTTTTCCTATCTCCTTTAATTTGTTTCCTACCACAGACCTCTTCTGTAACTACAACTGAGGAGTGTTTCTTCATACATTTGCCACTTTTCTTCTAGTGTGCTATCATTCAGATCCATCTGTCTTTCACTGATAAATCTTTTTATCCTAGATTGGTATACCTGTTTGACTACTGGTTTATTTAGTCCCTCTATTTTGAGTTTAGTAGCTTTCTTTTCTTTCCTTTTCTGTTTGTTTTCTTCAATCAGTAATCTCATTTTGGCAATCACTGAGTGATGATCACTAAATATGTCTGCTCCTCCGTTTACTTTTGCATCCTATGTACTGTAAAAAAAAAAGAGCTGCTAACTATTATGTAGTCTATGATTGACTTTTCACACCTGTCTTCATTCACTCTTGTATATTTGTGGATATCTTTATGAGAGAAAAGGTATCGGCTATTTTCATGTTATTCTTTAGGCAAAATTCTATTAGTCTCTCTCCATTTAGAGAAGTTGTTGTCTCTCCTCCTTTACCTATTACTCCTCCTGAGGTTTCTAAATGGTTGCCTACTCTGGCATTTTAAATCTCCTAAAGCATTAGTTCCTTTTTGGGTTTAATATTCTCTGCAGCTATTTCATAAATCGTTTTCGAAGATATACTTTTTGTGTTCGAAAGATCAAGCCGGTGATATTATATTTAGTTCTCTAAATCTGTTTGGTTTTGGATAAGCAGGGCATTAGCCCACTGTACCCTAGGTAGATGGTGGGGCTGCCGCCTTGAGGCCCCCTACCAGGCCTTGTTATTTATGTCAGGGTTAACTCCTTAGCCTTTATTCATTCAAGACCAGCCTGCATGGCAGCATATTGTTATTTTATGTCAGGGTTAACTCCCTTAGCCTTTATTCATTCAAGACCAGCCTGCAAGGCAGCAGGAGACTCGTGGAGGGCAGGATCATCTACTCCCCGTACATGTGCTTATCTGTCCAATGCCCGGTTTGCAGCGATAACACCAAATAAACCAATCGTATAGTGAACTATGTCCACCTGAACAGCTTGAACAATATTAGCACGAATTCAATTATTTAAAATCATCAATCGACAAAAGGACGGGGGAAAACACACATGGAGAGTACATAAAGGCAACTCTAAATTAACCTTCTGGCACTAAACCTAAACGGCCTTATTTTTCACCAGCTGAAGTTTTTCCATTAACTTGCAATGAATGATATATTGGTTGTATTGGAAATGAATTAGTTGTATTGAACTATTGTATAGGACACTGAAACACATAGGGAAACTCATAAATAATGTAGAGCCGGAGAACTTTGAAGATCTGTATGAGACTCAATGCAAGATCAAACTCAGGAGTATATTTAAAGACAATACCCACCCTCTTTTCTCCATACCCAAAACAACTAGTAGAAGCGGTCGACTTATACATTTAAAATCCCGCACTGAGAGATATTTTAGATCTTTTCTTCCAAGCGCCATACAAAGTTTGACCATACCTTACTTTGAAAGCACAATGGCGTTTTCCTCACAACATTTAAGAAATGTAAATTGATGGATGGTGAATGAAAGATTTATGATAAGTTAATGAATGTGTATGAAGCTAAACTGATTTGTCTATAATTTTTCTATCTTTTTTTATTTTTTTTTTTTTTTTATGTATATTGTTTCACCGCACTATTTATTTACCCACCTTTGAATTTTGTAAACTTCTCCTAAAATCTAAACATTTAATGATTGACTAAGTTAAATTTGTTTTTAATTTGAATGCATTGATGTGTTCTTTTATTTTTCAAACGGGAATTGTAATATTACAAGTATAATTTCCTTTTTTTAAAAAGGGTCAATAAAGATAATTGAAATTGAAATTGAAATTAAAAATCACTTATTGTTGTGTAAAAGTATTGATTGTATTGAAATTGTATTGATTATACTTGAATTTGAAAATATTGGTTGTATTGGAGATGCACTGGTTGCACTGGAAAACGTTTTAGTTATTTTGGAAAAGTATTAACTGTTGTGATATGATGGAAAAGTAATGGTTCCATTCGAAATGTACTGGTTGTATTGTAAACTATTCTGATGGTATTGAAAATACATCAGTCATTTTTTGTGTGTTTTGCATTATCATATTATTATTGGGGATATTTTAGATCTGCAATGCCTTCCTGGTGCTTGTGTTGTAATATCAAATTGTTATTATATTGTCTACTTCATCATGTGATTTCATCGTATACATCACCTCCCAGTCTTTACACAAGTAATCATCTTAATAGGAAATTCTCTCCAGCTGTCGATTAGGGGATAGAGCTCTTGGTATTTAATTGAGAAGTTTCCTGCTATTTAGCATTTAGTATATCGCTTAGGCCGAAAACATAGCAAGAGCGGACTGCAGGCTTCAAATTGAAAGAGAGTGACGTCCGACGGGACTTGACTTATTTGCAATCAAACCATAGAAGTAACAGATAGAGTGACCATAGACTTTCCAACTTGCAGACGGATTGAAGTGCTGGATGACGTTGCATCCGGAAATATTAAATGTTTCGGGCGGAGAATAAACACAAAATGTTAATTCTTCAATTACACATCTAATCGCTTTTTACATGGCAAATTTGACTTAAGCCCTATCGAAAACCGCCCGGTGCAAATAAATTTGCAATTTTTTTGCTTTAATTCGCTATATTGTGATTTTGAAATCTTGTTATAAAACTCTCTCTCACTCAATCTTATGCCTAGCTACCTACGTCATAGGAATGTGGCAATTTTGACGAGCTCAATATAAATACTGTTTTTCATTCTTCACCTGCCTTCATTTGTGATGCTTCAGAACGAAGTATTTCGTATGTTGTCAGCCTTACTATGCCTCTGCCTCTATCTCACTGTCTAAATCTATCTATCTATCTATCAATATCTATCTATCTATCTATCTATCTATCTATCTGTCTATCTATCTATCTATCTATCTATCTTATCTATCTATCTATCTATCTATCTATCTATCTATCTATCTATCTATATCTATATATCTATATATCTATATATATATATATATATTTATATATATATATATATATATATATAAATATATATATATATATATATGTATGTGTATATAATATATATATATATATATATATATATATATATATATATATATATATATATATATATATATATATATATCTACCTACCCACCTATCAATATATCTATCTATTTAACTGTCTGTCTATCTATCTTTCTCTGATATCCTTCTATCACAACCTTGTAACACTCTGGCTTTCTCTTTGTTCGTGCAATCTACTGTTCTTTTTGTATGACATACATGTACACACAAACACACACAATACAGATATCGGTATATATACTATAATATTGGACCAGAGAACCCCTGCACACATGGGTAATAAGATTGCTCTTCTTTCGGGATTTCTCTCCTCCATTTTGGTCTTCTTCATCCGTCTTTCAGGTGATCCTTGGAAGACAGGGGACTTGGTAGTCGAGAGGCAAGGTTTCGACCTCTCAACCAAAGGGTCGTGGGTTCAAGCCCCGACAGTTGAAATTTTCTCGAGTTTTTTTCGAGTAAAACCTATCTCCTGGTCCAGGTAGGGATCGACACCTAGTCTCATCGGAGACGGGCGATAAAAATGAGGTCCAGTGTGAAGATCACAACACTGTGCACTTTAAAGATCCCTTGGTTATTTACAAGGCAATCCGGGCAAAATGAATAACCCTACCAAAACTCCCGAGATCACCTTAGTGGTGGATGTGGATCAAATGAAATCAAAAGATCCATGGAAGACACAAATAAAGTCAATATTTGCCTGTTTGTGTTTTCCATATAGTGTTTTATTTTTCATAATTCTTCCACAGCCCATGGTTAAAACAAAACGTCCTTATCTTTGCTGTGCACGTTTCAGGCGTTATCCATGCGCTGTCTCTTAACATGGCTTTTCAACAAGTGTGGCAAATGAAATTTAAGGAAAAGATAGAAAGATAACAGAAGAACTGTAAGGCACACAGGAAGGAAACAAAGGTTTGTCCTCTTCTCTGTTCGGTTCATTTTTATGGAAAGAGGATAAATTGATGATTGTTTATCAGTGATATAAAGCATGAAAAACAAATATTTTTATTATTTTTCATTTACTATTTCTTAAAATGTGTGATGAATTATACAACTTAAAATAAAATCCTGTTTTGGCGATGAAACAGTAATTCAGACATTAGTTATACGTTTTTTTTTTCTTTTTTAATTCATGTATACACTGTATTTGATTTCTTTCTTAATGAAATTGTTTTGCATTATTTAAAGACATAAATTATTATATTTTATGCTTGGAAAGTGTATATCCCTGAACTTGAATGAATTTAGTGTATCAGGTACAATATGCAGCTGTATAACCTCAGGAAGAAATGAAGTATACACAATTGGAACGCTGGGGATCGTGTAGAGGGCAGCTTTGGAAATGAAAATGAAAGAAGAAAACGTGTTGGATTTGGGATGACGACAGGAAGAGATAGATTTAAAGATAAAAGAGAAAGAGAATATTTATGAATAACAAAACAAGAAAGACAAAAGATGTAAGAACAAATTTGGAAGAAACAAATGTTAAAAAATGGAATCCAAAATGAAAGACAGATGGGGTACAAACAAAAGGTCGGTGTGGTGAAACAATCAGCCAGTTTCCTTTCGAGACACGAGATCTCTCAAGAAGTCCAACCCGTTAAGCTGGTAGAATTCAGCCTCCGTCAAAAGTTCCTGCCACATGTTTTCATTCTGAGGTAGAGTGCCCTCTTTGATGCAGCCGTCCCGTAGGTAGTTGAGGACGTACCGGAAGTGAGTGCCATCTCGGTCCACAAAATAGCTACCGTCTGCTTCACATTTCAACTCATGCCGGCCGCTGGAAAGAAAGCAAAATATCAATAGGGGACGATTGGTTGGTCCACTATTTATTTACCCACGACCACCATGCGGAAACATTTCAAAATTTTGTCACTTTTCTTTTTTTCTTTCTCTTTTTTTGGCTTCGGCATTCTTATTCCCCTCATTCTTATGTTTTTAGATTATGTGGTTTGGGTTTTTGAAAACTCAGTTTTATTTTAATAATTTTGATATGTTTGAGACAAAGGGACAAGTTAAGGATTCTTTTTTGTAGTTTACCTGAACAATATCATTAAAAGTGCCAGAGCGAGTTTACAAACCTCACACAAAATCAACATCTCCGACTTTTTAAGTATGTTTCCGGTACATCTGGTTGTTAAGTGTTGCCCTTAATGAGGCTTTCAAGGGAAATGGTGTTGATTAAAGACAGCATTAATATTACTATGTAACTACGGTGGCACGTTGAGTTGAAACTGGGACTCCCATTATAGACACCACAACTCTACTCTTATCTATTGTCAACCCCGTTACTTCTCACAATCTACTCGAATTGAAGGAGAAATTATAAAAATACCGAGTATCTCACACTTAAACTGACGTCGGTTGCCTAGTGGTTGATGGTCTGGGCTTTGGATCCTGGCAATCATAATGCATGATTTAACTTTGCGCCCCTTGGAGGCTACATTGGACATTTTCCCCCACTTGACCCATGTGTTACTGGACTGGACACTAGCATCAGATGTGGATTAAACCCTTCGACAGATTAGCATCCTCTTCAGCAGTCCATGTACTATCACATGTTCCACGTGGCGCTTTGGAAACCAGGGTAGCCTGTGGCTTTGCGGGCCCTACCAGTCTTGATGGCTTTGTGGGTCAGTTGATGGACCTACCAGTCTTGATGGCTTGTGGGCCCTACCAGTCTTGGTTTTGTGAGACCCTACCAGTCTTGATGGCTTTGTGGGCCCTACCAGTCTTGATGGCTTGAGCCCTACCAGTCTTGATGGCATTGTGGGCCCTACCAGTCTTGATGGCTTTGTGGGTCTCTACCAGTCTTCGGCATTGTGGGCCCTACCAGTCTTGATGGCTTTGTGGGCCCTACCAGTCTTTGATGGGCTTTGTGGACCCTACCAGTCTTGATGGCTTTGTGGGCCCTACCAGCCTTGATGGGTTTGTGGACCCTACCAGTCTTGGTGGCTTTGTGGGCCCTACCAGTCTTGATGGGTTTGTGGGCCCTACCAGCCTTGATGGCTTTGTGGGCCCTACCAGTCTTGGTAGCTTAGTGGGTCCTACCAGTCTTGGTAGCTTAGTGGGTCCTACAGGTCTTGGTAGCTTAGTGGGTCCTACCAGTCTTGGTAGCTTTGTGGGCCCTACCAGTCTTGATGGCTTTGTGGGACCAGCAGTCTTGGTTGCTTAGTGGGCCCTACCAGTCTTGGTAGCTTAGTGGGTCCTGCACCAGTCTTGATGGGTGGGCCCTGCCAGTCTTGGTAGCTTAGTGGGCCCTACCAGTCTTGGTAACTTAGGGCCCTACCAGTCTTGATGGCTTTGTGGGCCCTACCAGTCTTGGTAGCTTTGTAGGCCCTACCAGTCTTGATAGCTTTGTGGGCCCTACCAGTCTTGGTAGCTTTGTGGGTCCTACCAGTCTTGGTAGCTTAGTGGCTCTACCAGTCTTGGTAGCTTTGTGCCCTACCAGTCTTGATGGGTTTTGTGGGCCCTACCAGTCTTGGTGGCTTTGTGAGCCCTACCATTCTTGATGGCTTTGTGGACCCTACCAGTCTTGATGGCTTTGTGGGCCCTACCAGTCTTGATGGCTTTGTGGGCCCTACCAGTCTTGGTAGCTTTGTGGGCCCTACCAGTCTTGTTGGTTTTGTGGACCCTACCAGTCTTGGTAGCTTAGTGGGTCCTACCAGTCTTGGTAGCTTAGTGGGTCCTACCAGTCTTGGTAGCTTTGTGGGCCCTACTAGTCTTGATGGGTGTGTGGGCCCTACCAGTCCTGGTAGCTTAGTGGACCCTACCAGTCTTGATGGGTTTGTGGGCCCTACCAGTCTTGGTAGCATAGTGGACCCTACCAGTCTTGGTAGCTTAGTGAGCCCTACCAGTCTCGATGAGTTTGTGGGCCCTACCAGTTTTGGTGGCATTGTGGGCCCTACCAGTCTTGATGGCTTTGTGGGCCCTACACAGTTTTGGTGGCTTTGTGGGCCCTACCAGCCTTGATAGCTTTGTGGGCCCTACCATTCTTGATGGCTTTGTGGGCCCTACCAGTCTTGATAGCTTTGAGGCCCTAACTGTCTTGACGGCTTTGTGGGCCCTACCAGTCTTGATGGCTTTTGTGGGCCCTATGAGCCTGGTACTTGGTAGCTTAGTGGACCCTACCAGTCTTGGTAGATTTGTGGGCCCTACCAGTCTTGATGGCTTTGTGGGCCCTACCAGTCTTGGTAGCCTTGTAGGCCTTACCAGTCTTGGTGGCTGTTTGGGCCCTACCAGTCATGATAGCTTTGTGGGTCCTGCCAGTCTTGATGGTTTTGTGGGCCCTACCAATCTTGGTGGGTTTGTGGACCATACCAGTCTTGGTAGCTTTGTGGGCCCTACCAGTCTTGGTGGCTGTTTGGGCCCTACCAGTCTTGATGGGTTTGTGGACCATACCAGTCTTGGTAGCTTTGTGGGCCTTACCAGTCTTGATTGCTTTGTGGGCCCAACCAGTATTGGTGGCTTTGTGGACCCTACCAGTCTTGGTATCTTAGTGGGCCCTCCCAGTCTTGATGGCTTTGTGGTCCCTACACGTCTTGGTGGCTTTGTGGACCCTACCAGTCTTGATGGCTTTGTGGCCCTACCAGTCTTGGCTGTGTGGGCCCTACCAGTATTGATGGCTTTGTGGGCCCTACCAGTCTTGATGTGTTTATGGGCCCTATCTGTCTTGATGGCTTTGTGGGCCCTACCAGTCTTGATGACTTTCTGGGCCCTACCAGTCTTGGTGGCTTTGTGGGGCCTACCAGTTCTGATGGCTTTGTGGGCCCTACCAGTCTTGATGGCTTTGTGGGCTCTAGGCTTTGTGGGGTCTTGATGGCTTTGAGGGCCCTACCAGTCTTGGTGGCTTTGTAGACCCTACCAGTCTTGGTAGCTTAGTGGGCAGTCTTGGTAGCTTAGTGGGCCTACCAGTCTTGATTGCTTTGTGGGCCTACCAGTCTTGGTAGCTTAGTGGGCCTACCAGTCTTGGTGGCTTCGTGGACCCTACCAGTCTTGGTAGCTTAGTGGTCCTACCAGTCTTGGCCTACCATCTTAGTGGGGCCTACCAGTCTTGGTAGCTTTGTGGACCCTACCAGTCTTGGTTTAGTGGGCCTACCAGTCTTGGTACCAGGTCCCTACCAGTCTTGGTGGGTTTGTGGGCCTACCAGTCTTGGTAGCTTTGTGGGCCCTACCAGTCTTGATGGCTTTGTGGGCCCTTCCAGTCTTGATGGGTTTGTGGACCCTACCAGTCTTGATGGCTTTGTGGGCCCTACCAGTCTTGATGGCTGTGGGCCCTACCAGTCTTGATGGGTTTGTGGACCCTACCAGTCTTGATGGCTTTGTGGGCCCTACCAGTCTTGATGACTTTGTGGGCCCTGCCAGTCTTATGGGCCCTATCTGTCTTGATGGCTTTGTGGGGCCCTACCAGTCTTGATGACTTTCTGGGCCCTACCAGTCTTGGTGGCTTTGTGGGGCCTACCAGTTCTGATGGCTTTGTGGGCCCTACCAGTCTTGATAGCTTTGTGGGCTCTAGGCTTTGTGGGTCCTACCAATCTTTGAGTGGCCTACCAGCCTTGGTAGCTTAGTAGGCCTACCAGTCTTGGTAGTTTAGTGGGGCCTACCTACAGTCTTGGTAGCTTTGTGGCCCTACCAGTCTTGGTAGCTTTAGTGGGCCTACCAGTCTTGGTAGCTTTGTGGGTCTACCAGTCTTGGTAGCTTTGTGGGCCCTACCAGTCTTTGTAGCTTAGTGGGTCCTACCAGTCTTGATGGCTTTGTGGGCAGCTTGATGGGTTTGTGGGCCCTACCAGTCTTGATGGGTTTTGTGGGCCCTACCAGTCTTGATGGCTTTGTGGGCCCTACCAGTCTTGATGGCTTTGTGGACCCTACCAGTCTTGATGGCTTTGTGGGCCCTAAGTCTTGGATGACTTTTGGGCCCTACCAGTCTTGATAGGTTTATGGAGCCTATCTGTCTTGATGGCTTTGTGGGCCCAGTCTTGATGACTTTCTGGGCCCTACCAGTCTTGTTGGCTTTCTGGACCCTACCAGTTCTTGGTAGCTTTGTGGGCCCTACCAGTCTTGGTAGCTTTGTGGGCCTACCAGTCTTCTAGCTTAGTGGGCCTACCAGTCTTGATAGCCTGTGGGCCTACCAGTCTTGAGTGGGCCTACCAGTCTTGGTAGCTGTGGGCCCCTACCAGTTTGATGGGTTTGTGGGCCCTACCAGTCTTGAGTCTTGTTGGCTTTGTGGGCCCTACCAGTCTTGATAGCTTAGTGGGCCCTACCAGTCTTGATGGCTTTGTGGACCCTACCAGTCTTGATGGCTTTGTGGGCCCTACCAGTCTTGATGGCTTTGTGGGCCCTACCAGTCTTGATGGTTGGGGCCCTACCAGTCTTGATGGGTTTTGTTGGCCCTACCAGTCTTGATGGCTTTGTGGGCCCTACCAGTCTTGGTAGCTTAGTGACTTTCTGGGCCTACCAGTTTTGGTAGGGTCCCCAGTCTTGGCTTTGACCAGGGTAGGCTTTGGGGCCTACCAGTCTTGATGGCTTTGTGGGCCCTACCAGTCTTGATAGCTTTGTGGGCTCTGGCTTTACCAGTCTTGATGGCTTTGTGGGCCCTACCAGTCTTGATAGCTTTGTGGGCCCTACCAGTCTTGGTAGCTTTGTGGGCCCTACCAGTCTTGGATGGCTTAGTGGGCCCCTACCAGTCTACCAGTCTTGGTAGATTTGTGGGCCCTACCAGTCTTGATGGGTTTGTGGGCCCTAGTCCTGGTAGTTTAGTGGGCCTACCAGTCTTGGTAGCTTTGTGGGCCTTACCAGTCTTGGTAGATAGTGGACCCCACTAGTCTTTAGGGTGAGCCCTACCAGTCTTGATGGGTTTGTGGGCCCTACCAGTCTTGATAGCTGTGGGCCCTACCAGTCTTGATGGCTTTGTGGGCCCTACCAGTCTTGATAGCTTTTGGCCCTACCATACTTGAGCTTTTGGCCCTACCAGCCCTACCAGTCTTGGATGGCTTTGAGGGCCCTACCAATCTTGATGGGTTTGTGGACCCTACCAGTCTTGGTAGATTTGTGGGCCCTACCAGTCTTGATGGCTTTGTGGGCCCTACCAGTCTTGGTAGCCTTGTAGGCCTTACCAGTCTTGGTGGCTTAGTGGGCCCTACCAGTCTTGATGTCTTCTGGGATAGCTTTATGGGCCCTGCCAGTCTTGATGGTTTTGTGGGCCCTACCAATCTTGGTGGGTTTGTGGACCATACCAGTCTTGGTAGCTTTGTGGGCCCTACCAGTCTTGATGGCTGTTGTCCTTTCTGGGCAAGTCTTGGTGGCTTTGTGGGCCCTAGTATTGGTGGCTTTGTGGACCCTACCAGTCTTGACTTGTGGGCCCTACCAGTCTTGATGGCTTTGTGGGGGCTTTATCTTTATTGGACCCTACCAGTCTTGGTGGCTTTGTGGGCCCTACCAGTCTTGATGGCTTTGTGGGCCCTACCAGTCTTTGGCTTTGTGGGCCCTACCAGTCTTGATGGCTTTGGGGCCCTACCAGTCTTGATGACTTTCTGGGCCCTACCAATCTTTGGCTTTGTGGGCCCTACCAGTTCTGATGTGTTTGTGGGCCCTACCAGTCTTGATGGGTTTATGGGTATGGCTTTGTGGGCCCTACCAGTCTTGATGACTTTCTGGGCCCTACCAGTCTTGGTGGCTTTGTGGGGCCTACCAGTTCTGATGGCTTAGTGGGCCTACCAGATAGCTTTTGGCTCTAGCTTAGTGGTCCTACCTCTTGATGGCTTTGTGCCCTACCAGTCTTGATGGCTTTGTGGGCCCTACCAGTCTTGGTGGCTTTGTGGGCCTACCAGTCTTGGTAGCTTAGTGGGCCTACCAGTCTTGGTAGCTTGTGGGTCCTAGTGGTCCTACCAGTCTTGGTAGCTTTGTGGGGGCCTACCAGTCTTGGTGGCTTTGTGGGCCTACCAGTCTTGGTAGCAGTGGGCTCACCAGTCTTGGTAGCTTAGTGCCCTACCACCCTACCAGTCTTGGTAGCTTAGTGGGCCTACCAGGGTAGTTTAGTCCTACCAGTCTTGGTAGCTTTGTGGGCCTACCAGTCTTGGTAGTTTTAGTGGGCCTACCAGTCTTGGTAGCTTTGTGGGCCTACCAGTCTTGGTAGCTTTGTGGGCCCTACCAGTCTTGGTAGCTTAGTGGGCCTACCAGTCTTGGTAGCTTTGTGGGGCCCTACCAGTTTTGATGGGTTTGTGGGCCCTACCAGTCTTGATGGCTTTGTGGGCCCTACCAGTCTTGATGGCTTTGTGGGCCCTACCAGTCTTGATGGGTTTGTGGACCCTACCAGTCTTGATGGCTTTGTGGGCCCTACCAGTCTTGATGACTTTGTGGGCCCTACCAGTCTTGATGGGTTTATGGGCCCTATCTGTCTTGATAGCTTTGTGGGCCCTACCAGTCTTGATGGCTTTCTGGGCCCTACCAGTCTTGATGGCTTTGTGGGGCCTACTGTCTTGATGGCTTGTGGGCCCTACCAGTCTTGATATGGCTCTAGGCTTTGTGGGTCCTACCAATCCTAGTGGGCCTACCAGCCTTGGTAGGCCTACCAGTCTTGGTAGCTTATGGAACTCACCAGTACCAGTCTTGGTAGCTTAGTGGGCCTACCAGTCTTGGTAGCTTTGTGGGAGTTTGGTAGCTTTGTGGGCCCTAGCAGTCTTTGATAGCTTCAGTGGGCCTACCAGTCTTTGGCTTTATGGGCCCTACCAGTCTTGATGGGTTTGTGGACCCTACCAGTCTTGGGCCCTACCAGTCTTGATGACTTTGTGGGCCCTACCAGTCTTGATGGGTTTTATGGGCCCTTGTCTTGATGACTTTTGGGCCCTACCAGTCTTTGACTTTCTGGGCCTACCAGTCTTGTCTTTGGGCCCAACAAGTCTTGATGGGTTTCTAGTAAGCTTAGTGGGCTACCAGCCTTGGTCTAGTAGGCCTACCAGTCATGATGGCAGTTTGTAGGGTGCCCTACCAGTCTTGATGGTTTTGTGGCCCCTACCAGTGCTTGTGGTCTTGGTTTGTGGGTCCTACCAGTCTTGGTAGCTTTGTGGGCCCTACCAGTCTTGATGGGTTTGTGGGCCCTGTTTGATGGCTTTGTGGGCCCTACCAGTCTTGATGGTCTGGACCCTACCAGTCTTGATGGCTTTGTGGGCCCTACCAGTCTTGAATGACTTTAGTGGGCCCTACCAGTCTTGATGTGGGAGTCTTGATGACTTTCTGGGCCCTACCAGTCTTGTTGGCTTTGTGGGCCCTACCAGTCTTGATCTTTGTGGGCCCTACCAGTCTTGATGGCTTTGTTGGCTTTGCTTTGTGGACCCTACCAGTCTTGATGGCTTTGTGGGCTCTACCAGTCTTGGTGGCATTGTGGACCCTACCAGTCCTACCACCAGTCTTGATGGCTTTGTGGGCCCTACCAGTCTTGGTGGCATTGTGGGCCCTACCAGTCTTGGTAGCTTACCAGTCTTGTTGGCTTTGTGGTGGGTCCTACTTAGTGGGTCCTATCAGTCTTGATAGCTTTGAGGGCCCTTGTCTTGATGGCTTTGTGGGCCCTACCAGTCTTGATGGCTTTTGTGGGCCCTACCAGTCTTGAGGTTTGTTGGTCCTTGGTAGCATAGTGGACCCTACCAGTCTTGGTAGCTTTGTGGACCCTACCAGTCTTGTTGGCTTTGTGGACCCTACCAGTCTTGGTAGCTTTGTGGGTCCTACCAGTCTTGGACTGCTTGTGGGTCCTACCAGTCTTGGTAGCTTTGTGGGCCCTACCAGTCTTGATCTTTGTGGGCCCTACCAGTCCTGGTAGCTTAGTGGACCCTACCAGTCTTGATGGGTTTGTTGGCCCTACCAGTCTTGGTGGCTTTAGTGGACCCTACCAGTCTTGGTAGCTTGGTGAGTGGACCCTACCAGTCTTGCTGGGTTTGTGGGCCAGTTTTGATGGCTTTGTGGGCCCTACCAGTCTTGAGTGGGTTTGTGGGCCTTACCAGTCTTGATGGCTTTGTGGGCCCTACCAGCCTTGACAGGCTTTGTGGGCCCTACCATTCTTGATGGCTTTGTGGTGCTGCCAGTCTTGATGGTTTTGCCCTACCAGTCTTGATGGCTTTGTGGGCCCTACCAGTCTTGATGGCTTTTGTGGGACCAGTTTTTAGTGGCTTTGTGGACCCTACCAATCTTGGTAGGTTTGTGGGCCCTACCAGTCTTGATGGCTTTGTGGGCCCTACCAGTCTTTGGCTTTGTGGGCCTTACCAGTCTTGATGGCTTTGTGGGCCCTACCAGTCTTGACTGTTAGTGGACCCTACCAGTCATGATGGCTGGGCCCTACCTGATCTTGATGGCTTTTGGGCCCTACCAGTTTTTAGTGGCTTTGGGTACCAGTCTGGGTATCTTTGTGGGCCCTACCAGTCTTGATGGCTTTGTGGGCCCTACCAGTCTTGATGGGTTTGTGGACCCTACCAGTCTTGGTGGCTTTGTGGGCCTTACCAGTCTTGATGGCTTTGTGGGCCCTACCAGTATCTTGGTGGACCCTACCAGTCTTGGTAGGTGGGCCTACCAGTCTTGATAGCTTTGTGGGCCCTACCAGTCTTGATAGCTTTGTGGGCCCTACCAGTTTTTTGCTTTGTGGACCCTACCAGTCTTGATGACCTTTGGAGGGCTCTACCAGTCTTGGTGGCTTTGTGGACCCCTACCAGTCTTGATGGCTTTGTGGGCCCTCCCAGTCTTGCTGTGGGCCCTACCAGTCTTGGTACCAATCTTTAGTGGGCCTACCAGTCTTGGGCCCTACCAGTCTTTGTGTGGGCCTACCAGTCTTTGGTTTAGCCCTATCTGTCTTGGTGGCTTTGTGGGCCTACCAGTCTTGGTAGCTTTGTGGGCCCTACCAATCCTGGCTTTGTGGACCCTACCAGTTCCCTGATGGTTTGTGGGCCCGCAGTCTTGATAGCTTTGTGGGCTCTAGGCTTTGTGGGCCTAGCAGTCTTGGTAGCTTTGTGGGCCTATCAGTCTTGGTAGCTTAGTGGGCCTACCAGTCTTGGTAGCTTAGTGGGCCTACCAGTCTTGGTAGCTTAGTGGGCCTACCAGTCTTGGTAGCTTTGTGGGCCTACCAGTCTTGGTAGCTTAGTGTGCCCTACCAGTCTTGGTAGCAGGTAGGGCCTACCAGTCTTGGTGAGCAGTGGGCCTACCAGTCTTGGTAGCTTACCAGTGTAGCTGTGGGGCCTACCAGTCTTGGTAGCTTAGTGGGCCCTACCAGTCTTGGTAGCTTTTGTGGGCCTACCAGTCTTTGTTGGCCCTACCAGTCTTGGTAGTTTAGTGGGCTACCAGTCTTGGTAGCTTCTTAGTGGGCCTACCAGTCTTGTTGGTTTTGTGGGCCCTGCCAGTCTTGGTAGCTTAGTGGGCCCTTAGTGGGCCCTACCAGTCTTGATGGCTTTGTGGGCCCTACAAGTCTTGGTGGTTGTGGGCCTACAAGTCTTGGTGGCTTTGTGGCCCAATCTTAATGGCTTTGCGGCCCTACCAGTCTTGATGATTTTGTGGGCCTACCAGTCTTGATGACTTTGTGGGCCCTACTGCTGACTACCAGTCTTGAAAGAGGTCACAATGAAAGGACGGGGAAAAATTAATTACTTCTGCGTATTACGAACGAAACGCATTATGAACGAAACGCTGACAGTATATTTGAGAATATTTGTTGTTACGGATATGTCAACAACAATATTATATACCATGGTTAAAAACTGGTTATAATATTGTGCTTTGTAAAAAATAGAGAAACGTAAAGGCTTTAAACGGTGGCGAAGAATCCCCACCACACACGCGCTGTAGACAGGAACATAGGTGGGCTTTTCTTACTCCAATATCTCAAACTAGTTGGTCATCTAAATTCTTGGCCAAAAACCAAACATAGACTATTAAACATGTATCTGAACAGAATGAAACGTCCTGTAATGCCCTAGTTTGCCATCTTTGCGACTACTCCATGAATCTATGACAAACCACCTTTTCTAAATGTTACAAAATGAAAGACAAATAAGACACTCTACTCCTTCAAAAACCTGATACCTGGAATACCATGATGCCATGACGTTTCCCAGTGGGTCAAAAGACAAAAGTCATAACGTTCCAACAACAACGGCCGAAAAAACCACGATAAACCATACCAGGCTGAAGTGTTGGTTTTCGTTTGGTGGAGGTCCCCCCTCCCCCATTGTTTTATATACTTGGTACAATTTAAATTGACAATGGAATATAACATGTTGTGATTTAAATCAGTCCCTATTGCATTTATTACTACTATTCTTATTTTCATATTTCGTAATAAAGTAAAAATATTTCAATTAGGTTTATTTGTAAATTCAATACGAGACATTTCGAAGAGATATTGATGGAAAATTGTAGCGTTTGAGTTTGTAGTCAAAACGACACTGTGATGAAAACCGTGGCTGGCCCAGTGTATTTTTACAACTATGAACTTTTAAGAAATAAACTTCACTCTGTCTTTCTCTTGAGGTGCAAATGACTACACAGCTATAAGAAGAGAATGATCAGAGCATTAGCACGAAGCGCCCAATAGGCAGCAAAACCGAATGCTCCCCAGAGAGTTGAAATGACACTGAATAAATGTCATGTTAGAGGATGAATATTGTAGTTTCAGTGAGCCTGCACAGACTATATACCCTCCTTCATCGTTCTATTTCTACCATACAACTTTATTTTTACAAAGAAAGGGGATAATATTTTACATAGACATGACCTAAAAACACTTTTTTTAATAATGTAACAAGTATAAGAAATAATAATGGCTTAACCTTTCTTCGATATTGTACAACAAACAGGGGTAAAGGATGGTATTATATGTTTGTACAGAAAAAAATCATTGAACCATATCTACAGGAAACGATTGTGTAGATTTCTTCCAACAATCCTCTTACCTAAACATAGCAGCCAGCATGGAGTCAGGATCTTTGGTTAGTGTCAGTAATGACGTCGTGAACTGATTGCCTCCGATGTCCAGTTTGATACGGCTCTCTTGCACCTTGTTCAGCTCAGCCATACGCTAGTGACGAAATGAATCAGTTATTAAGGTTATGTTTGCATCGCAAACATGATAAATGACAAGTGACTACTCTAACAAAGCATACATACACGAACATACACACATACACATTAATATACATATATGCATACATACATACATACATACACACAGACATATACATATTACATGCATACATACATACATGCATGCATACATACAAACATGCATACATACAAACAAACATACATAAACACATACATACATACACTCACATACATAATACATACATACATACATACACATACGTACATAATACATACATACATACATACATACACGCACACATACATACATACATACAAACATACATACATACACACACACATACATACAAACAAACATATATACATAAATATATACACACACAAACACACACACACGCATACATACATGCATATATACATACACACATAAACATACATACCTACATACGTACACATACTCACATACACACACACACATACATACATATATACTACATACATACATAGATACATACATTCATACATACATACACACACATATACATACATACATACACACACATATACATATATACAAATACATACACATACACATGCATGCATGCATACTTACATACATACATACACACTCACAAACATACATACATACATACACATACATACATACATAAATACATACATACATACATACAAACATACATACATACATACACACCCATATACATACATACATACATACACATACATACATACATACATACATACACACACATATACATACACATACATATATACACACACACATATACATACATACATACATATACACACACACACATACATACATACATACATACATATACACACATACATACATACATACATACATACATACATACATACCTTGGATGGCTGGATGGCTGAATGGATGGATGGATGGATGGATGGATGGATGGATCGATAAACATAATGATAAATAAACATGTATATATAGTAAAGGTTGTGGGCGCTTATCGACGAATATGATTATATGTCTCATTGCTTATCTGCCTGTATCATGCAGTACATGTGGGTACGTGTGTGTGTGTGTGTGTGTGTGTGTGGGTGTGTGTGTGTGTGTGCTTGATCTGTCCGTATTTGAAATAGAGCATGTATGCGTCTGTTTGTGTCTGTGGAGTGCGTGTGTGCTTGCGTATTATGTGTGTCTAGTTGAATACCATCATCTCCTCCTGAAACTTCTCTTTTTCCGATTGTAACTCTGTTTGCTTCATCAAGATGACGTCTTCTTTTTCCAACAACGTTTTCTCCACCACTTCCATCCTGTCGGCGTGTTCTATTTCCAGTTCAGCCGTCGGCTCTCGTATTCCTTTAGAAGAAAGGTTAAAAGACTAATTGAAGTTCTACCACCTGATGTTAGTTGGGAGCTATTGTCTGTTTCAGATTTCAATATCAAACTGGCACGAGCCGATTGGAGATAGAGAGTAGAGAGAGAGAGAGAGAGAGAGAGAGAGAGAGAGAGAGAGAGAGAGAGAGAGAGAGAGAGAGAGAGAGAGATTAGATAGAGAGAGAGAGAGAGAGAGAGAGAGAGAGAGAGAGAGATGTATATATATATATATATATATATATATTTTCTGAAACACAGCTTGAGTGATAATAACATTAATACAAAAAAAGAACAAACAAAGCAATATTGCAATCAGCATGAAACCAAATACATGTATGCGTAATTAAATACATCTGTCGCCGCTGTGCAGTTAAGATTATTTTCTTCACACACACAAAAATACACTAACCAAAACGTATCTTAACGTTTTTAAGACGTATTGCTAAAACTTGTGGAATGTAATGATACCAATTTACATCATCAGCAATTCCTTATGACTACAGTACTATACAAGGTAACGACAACGGTTGATTTTTAACTCTCGTCTGTCCCAAACACCAAACCATTAATTTTGGGTTGAATATCAATATTGTCTCCTTAAACTTTTCAAAACTTACAAAAAAAAAAGAAACATTTTTAAAACAAAGGGAACGAAATTGTTGTCTCATTCAGTTTTGCCAAAGAACACATTTTTGTTCCATGTCAGCTCCCAACATTTTGTTCTGTTCAAGAACTTTTTAATTGGTATTCCTGTGAAGCCCCGTGACGGCAATTCTCTTGATATGACTTCGATACGGACATCTGTGGCAGGAAAGTTTAACTGTTTTTCCCTGTTATCTTTACACATGGGTACGCTGATAGTTTGGTCATTCGGGTGGCGTATGGCCGTGGGCCCCATGTCTGTCCATGTACATTGTGCTTTATTGTTGACAATAAATAATAGAACTAACTGATCTATATACATAATATTTCACTTCAAATACGCAATATTTCACTTCAAAATACATGATATTTCACTTCAAAATACATAATATTTCCTTCAAAATACAATATTTCACTTCAAAATGCATAATATTTCACCTCAAAATACATAATATTTCACTTCAAAAATAATAATATTTCACTTCAAAATACATAACATTTCACTTCAAAAAATACATAATATTTCACTTCAAAATACATAATATTTCACTTCAAAATACATGATATTCACTATGTATTTCACAGTAGTAAAGTTCCTTCAAAGGCTGTTATCATCGTTAAAAACCAGGATTTATCCTGGTTCTAATGCGTGACGTGGAACAAATGAGGACATATTATTCAAATATCATCTCCTTGGCAGGACACTAGTCTATCACAGGTTTTACTCCGGCTGGAGCTGACACCCATTTGCACCTGTGTAGAGTTTGAGGAAAGTGTGTGTCCCGAGCCTTTCCCAAAGAAACACACCCTCTGACCTTGCATTGTCATGATTCGAACCCAGAATATTATGAATACAAGTCTGGCGGCTTAAACACTAAAAACCTTGACGAGAAATAATGAGCAAGTATGATTGATGTTTTAATAGTAACCGATGGCTATTGGCATCAGCCTCCGTTGGCGTGATACCATGGTTACGTACTCAGGCCTCCCATGACTCTGCTCTTCACGATGGTCTGATATACTGTCCAGACGATGCCAACAATGTGGGTTAAAGAACGCTAGCCATTGCTGGGTTAATGTCCAAGTGTATCTTGTATGTAAAAAAAAAATGACACAAGAGCAGAAAGACTGCAAGTTGTATTGATATATAATTTTACCTGGGTGAAAAATAAATCAATAAAACAAAAAACAATACACTACCCCAACGTACACTACTGGCGTGCATCAAAGAACACCTTGTGAATACTGATCTCCCTTGCCGTGACCCTGTTTGCTCTTGCACTTTGTTTTGCAATACATACTCGCTCCCACACATACACACCTTAGTTAGTTTTCACCACTTGTACTTCGTCCATACGCTCATACCCACACACAGCACCACACGCGCACACGAACACACACGCCTCTTTATGCAAATAAATACACAGGAGGAGTAGTCTACCTTGATTTTGTCTTGGCATCTGGCGGTTTCCTCGGCGAGTCTTTGTTCCTTTCCCTCCAGCCTGCAAGCCAAGCGCTCGGTGACTGACTCGCGTGAGCACACCTGGCGTTCTCGCTCTCGTAGTTGGCACTCCTTGCTTCAATGTAGTCTTTGCTCTCTCTAAAAAGCGAGATTTGAAAAACTAAACTGAGAACAGAGCACACACACACATAGTCTCATGCGTAATAAATATTGGTCAAGTTTTACTTATTCACAGTCGTATGTAGTAATCATGATGCTTGATTTTAAGACTTCACACTATTTTGATAATACATAATTTTCTTGATGCAGAAAAAACATCATGATATTAACCATACATTGTTGAGTTTCTTACCTTCCCAAACGGGCTGTACACAAAGTCAAAGCGTTAATTTAGGATGTTCATGTTGCGCAATGATGGTCAACAAGTTACATTTAAAAGCGACAAGAAAGGAAGAGAGAATAACTTTATGGGGGAGAATATAATGCTTCATGTGAATGGTAGTAACATGCGAACAATGCATCGAAAATGCTGGCCACTTGGTATATCGCTTTGTTAAAGTTAGAATAATATAATATAATGTACTATAATATAATATAATATAATATAATGACATACAAAAATGGAAGATTTGACGACACGTTCAGCCAATCCTACGCACATAATAACGTAAATAAAAGCCTCTTTTGTAAAGTAAATAATAAGGGATGGTGTTATTTCTGAACTAGAAAAATATTCTAGGACGAAGCACATTGTCAATCAGGATAAACAAAGTGTGGTCTTGTCAACCACGACACCAGGTGAATAAAATTAGACAATACGTAAGTTTTAAAACTTTAAAGCTATCAACAAAATTATCAAATGCATTCCTTTGGGGTCGCGAAGCAATGCCCACGACATGTGAAGCGGAAATGAAAGCAGAAGATGAAATAATTATGTCTTGTGGAACTTTAATCAACATTTATAGTAATAAAAGTAGTATTCCTTTTTTCAGTCGACTTCAAACAGAACAAGTAAGATCAGATGTAAGAGCAATTAAAAAAACAATGACCAGAAGCCTGACACAAGCATGTGTTGTAGATTAGCGACGACAATTGGAATGCCCACGTTGAACTATCAATATCAGGCAAGCTCTATGTCGCAGTTGATAGAAAAAACAATAAAAAACATGGTTTTAGATATGTCAAAACTTACCTGTACAAAAACATCAAAATTTCCATGAAGCTTTTCAAAGAAGAGTTTCCCCACTTGGTCTATCTGGTCGTGAATATCCAGTTCCCATTGTGTTGTGACGTCATCAAACAAGCTGTTTTCTAATAAATGACCAGTGGGACTAAGGTCTTTGGGTGCTTCAATGGAGTCTGGAGCCCCGGACCATATGCCTTCCGTATCACACGTTTCGAGCACAAGTAGTGGCCTGGTGAAGTCCGAGTCGATATCCAGAACCACTCCGATAGGTTTGTCTCTGAAGAAAACTGGCCTCCATTCACCATCGGTGTCAGGTTTAGCCCACATACGCGATTCTTGATTGGGTGGAATGGCATACAACTGACGAAACCTTGTGTTCCAAGTGACCGATTTTCTCCATTTTACTGAATCGCACAATGTGAAAATCCTCTGCTGGAGAAGTGGTGAGAGATATTTTAAACGAATTTATATTGTGCTCGATCTCTGGTCCTCTGGCATATTTGTAAACAACCAGTTTCATGGCTTTCAGTGTCCTTCAGATATGCCATACCACTTGACAAGCATCCGCCATGCATCCTCGTGCACGACATCCACCGTGTGAGCATAATCTCGACGTGTAACGATAGGACCAGGAGGGCTCACCCGCGTTGGCCGTAATACTTTCGTGATGTGCTGATCCCGACAAACTTTTTAGCTGCTCGAGCCACTCGGCAACGATCACGTACCAGAAATCGCCCTCGACAAGTTCTCGGTCCAACAAATGTTCCAAACCGGTTCGCTGAGCTTGTATGTCCGGTGGTGCAATGGAGTGTGCTGTTGTTTGACCCGTAGAACTTGTCGTTGTCGAAAGGGACGACGTTGCTGGTATCCCTGCCACCGTTGCCACAGGGAGCCCTGTCCCAGAACCAAAGCCAGAAGACGATGGCGAAGACATTCCGAAACGACGTTCACTGTGTGTAGGACGGTGAAATGACGTCACCAGCGATGGTAACATCGAATCTGGGGAAACAAGGTATAGAAACGAGGCAGGTATTCGCAACACGCACGCGCGGCTGGTGTAGACTGCGCGCAAAATGGCAACAAACGCCAAGTGCGCAGTAAAAGCGAACTCAATGCTGGAGAGAATGTGTGAGAAATGAAGGTTAATGAACGAATGAACGAACGGAAGCTGCCAATATTTGTAGCCCAGGTATGAACGAGGCCAAGTGGAAGATGTTGGCCTCGAATCAACAGGTAGATGGGTGCTAAATATAGATCAGAGTTATCCACGTGCGTTTGTTTACAAACTTAATCTCTTGTAAAAGGTACCTATGACGTAGTTGTTTTTCATATGCGTATTTAACAATTAAACTTACTATCATGTTTTCCAACTGAGCTATAAAATATATGAAGCATCTCATTCAAAAATGAAAATATTGAGGATGATGATATAAATTGAAACTCTTCTCTTTGTTCTGGCGATCAGCTGATTCACACATTCGCTGTCTGGACATCAAGGGTCCTTTATCTCTGGTCAAAGAGTACACTAAAGACTTATAATTTCAACCGAGTGAATTCTTAACTAATCTTATCGTTATCTCTATAATTTTTAAAAAAGTAAAAGAGAGTAGCTTACCTGAATTCATAGTTTATAATAGTCCAGTGTGAAAAGAGTCTTGCATGTGCTTCGTTACGAAATAAAAGTTAAAGTTATTCTAGAGAAAGGTCTCATTGTAATGTCTATATATACTTGCCGTCTCAGACGATGCACGTGAGGCGAGGGCCAGAACGAGGTTTGCTTGACACCATGCCAAGTTCCACAGCTCGCGGATTTCACTCCGTTTTCTTTGTTTAGTGGCTAAAAATTGATTCCATCCATCCAACCTGTTAGGTTTGACTAACGCACTCGTGTTAGCTGATGTCGTGTGCAAAAGAAGAGAGAGGAAATCGGATGAGAGTGGCCAAGAATCATGGAATGCATTAGAATAAGACTATCAAAGAAAAAGTCACAATTTGATTTGATTTGATTTGATTTACCCACATTTACAACATAAGTGATCTCGGGGGTTTTGGTAAGATTTTTGATTTTGCCCGAACTGCCCTGTAAACAGCCATGGAATCTTAACGTGCATAGGGTCTTGTAATCTGCACACGGGACCTCCTCTTTATCGTCTGTCCCCGAAGGTGTCGATCCACCTACCTGGACCGGGGGGGAGGGGGGGGAGGTTTCATTCGAAAAAAACTCGAGGAAGTTGTTTTAACTGTCAGCTGGGCTTGAACCCAAGACCTTTTGTTTAAGAGGCCAACCCTATACCTCTGATTACAAGTCCTCTTAGAGTCATAATAAGGGGCCTTTGGCTTGGCTCGTATGTCTAGTTTGACCCCAAAGTCACAGCACTTGTTGTAATGGGA